>JBCEWB010947434.1:5000-15380 GCA_039654565.1 Peronia peronii
TGCTATGCGTGCGTTCCACTCTAACACGCTATTGATCGTGCCGATCGCTACTAGATCCTACACAGCTGATTATAGGTTGACACGCCCGGTCGACAAGTTAAACGCATATAACCTTAATGGTAACCTGTCATCTTCTTAAGACACCCAACAACGCCCACAATTTTACGTGAGGTCACTTGCAGTGTGATAACTTTACCTATTGTAAACCTTGCGCGGGCGAAAGGCATAACCTAAATACATAATATTAACCCCACCCATACACTTGGACAAGGACAGTGATTCTTTTAGGATGTCGGTGACAGAGAGTCAAGAATATCTTCCACCCACGGGAAAACTTGCTTTCCTGCCAAGGAAAACATACTTTGAAAGACGAAACACTATTGGTTGATTCAAGAAGAAAGTAATCGTCGACAGGAGTCAGTAGGCCCTACTGGGTCAGACAACGGCCATGCGGAACGAATTTTCGAAGGGTAGCTGATATGACGAATGCAGCCCTGTAATATCATCATTTAATTTTTCTCTTTAGATCTCCTTTTTATCTTAAACGATGGATTGATAAGGTTAGGCAGAACTTTTTTGTTTCAGCTTACATCGCTGATCACGAACAGCTTTATCGAAAAACAAATAATACAGATCACTCAGAATGAAAGCAAAGAAACACATTTGAAAAACAAAACAAACCAGTATAGCACCTACTATAGTACTAATTGATAGCACAGTTACGAGAAAGTCAGTTACGAAAACTCCACGATGGTCATGTTGAGATTTATTAATAAAGAAACATCTAACCACGCCTAATGACTGAACCCAGTGAGCTCTGAATCTTTTCTCTCCTCAAAATACACATTTCCTCACTCGGTACAGAGCCAGCGTAATTAACCAGTTATCTCATTGATGTATACTACGGCATAGCAGGACTATAGCAAAGGCCATTAAATGCGGTATTTGTTGTGACATTGTTTTCACCCTGATAATTATCTGAAGCACATGTTGCTGCAACAACAACAAAAATAGTAATTTAAGTTGTCATCGACAGTCCTAAACTAGCTATGATTTGAATACTATGCAGTGAACCCATGCATGCCTCTGATGTCAGTGTAGCGAATCATTCATGACTAGAAACATTCATGGTGTTTGTCCTCGATGTTTTCGTCACCTCACCGGAAATACTTTTCCCTTATTTGGAATTTGATAACTCAGTCTGACACTGCCAAAACTGTGGCATGTCGACATCGATGCCTGTTACGGTGCAATTCTATTCATTATTGTGACAAGCGTTCTTATTCTTCTGACAAAATTGGAGAGGGGAATAGGCTATTTATTTGTTTTTATTTCAATGTTTCATTCATCCTGTTGAAGAAGCACTCTTTGTCACCACAATCATACCTTGCATCCATCCATCCATCCATCTATCCATCCATCCATCCATCCATCCATCCATCCATCCATCCACCCATCAATTCATCCATCAATCCATCCACTCATCCATCCATCCATTCATCAATCCACCCATCCATTCATCCATCCATCCAACCACCCATCCATCCATCCATCCATCCATCCATCCATCCATCCATCCATCCATCCATCCATCCATTCATTCATCCATCCAATTATCCATCCATCCATCCAGCCACCCGTCTGTTCGGCCATCCATCTATCCACCCATCCATCCATCCATGTCCATCCATCCATTTCCATCCCATCCCATCCATCTGCTAGAGATGATCATGAGGAACAGAAAATTGAGAGCAAACTGATGCAAAAGAAAGAGATGGATCTTTAGGATGCCGAAATATTGTAATAAAAAAAATATTTAAATGCAAATAATAGAGGCATCCGGTGTGACAACGCTGAGAAGAAACTCTGAAAATTGAAAAAAAAACAAAAAAAGTGTGCGCAAATCCACACACAACATGGACATAAACATAACCTTTATTATTTGTACTTTAAAATGACAGTTACAGAATAAAAAAAAATGTTATATTTAAAATCTATAGTCGAATGATAATATGGTTAGAACACTGACAGCCAACGAAGTGATCCTGAATTTAGGACCTAAAAAGGTAATGAATTCCACATAGCTTGTGAAAGCTATTAAAATTTCTGCCAGATTCCATTGAGCAGTAGTACCAACAGGACTCTGACAATGTTTAGATGCGAAAAACGGATATTTAGAAGTTATTACTCTTACACTCACAAGTTAAGAGTAGAATGGGTGGAAAAATAACTGACCAATAACTTCTATCATGCCAACATGAAAACTCGAGAGAACTAAATCTACATCTGTACTGCACTTAGTTACAAGGCACAAAGTATACCTCAGGCTCTACAGTTTGCATTATGACACCACAAATTATATAGCATTCATTAAATTTAATGTGATTGGCTTATACTTATATGAATACAAAGGTTCTATCAAATATGTCTAGTATTGTCATTTAAAGAGAAATAATTACATGTACTTCCTGCTGAGTTCACTACGACATGAAGACTTTGTAGACTGTTAGGTACATGATGTAAGCTCACATTTAATTTTGAAGCATTAGTTACAACATAGTGACCTCTTTCCACGAATCCATCCACTCATTCATTACTTTTAATTTATCATGAAACAAAACGAGTTCTATAAAGTTTTTTGTCTAAAATTGTCTATAGACAGCGTATAGACGAACTGGGTTTTT
Organism: Peronia peronii; assembly: GCA_039654565.1. Lineage (NCBI taxonomy): Eukaryota > Metazoa > Mollusca > Gastropoda > Systellommatophora > Onchidiidae > Peronia > Peronia peronii. Next base: position 7,685 of record JBCEWB010947434.1, read on the forward strand.
ATGTGAAGTTTCACCTCTTTCTTCCAACTCTTCCTTTCCCTATAGATCTATCCTTCAGCATAAAACCCTATCACTGAAAATCAATGTTCTTTATTTTTTCTGTCTATAGTTCAGTTTGTGGATATGCCTGTCATGAGAACAGTACTATGTGAGCGACAGGAACAACGGGAAAATTAGAAAACAGAAAAGGTTTTCGATCAAACGAATAATGTTAGCCAACGCCCAGCTTAGTCCTGATCTTCAAACCTGACATAGCTGATGAGGAGCTCGTACAAAGATCGCATTTAGAGCACTCTTAAACTGAGCTTAAACCGTGGTGACCGACTTTTTGCCAACTTTAACTGTAGGGCACAACTGTAACTAGCAAGGCTAAAGAATAGTCTATTTCATTTGTAATTTATTCATAAGTTCAGTCAATAATATCAGAATAACAAAAGTTGTACTAGGGTGCTACTCTTTCTGAATATGTATATCTATATATATATATATATATATATATATATATATATATATATATGATCCTGTCAGAAAAGTGAAATAATCAGGCATTACAGACATAGTATATGCTGAAAAATATCTCTATAAAACATGCTCTTTTACCAGTTATACGTTTTATGTTTTATTTATTCAGGTCATGAGAAAAGTACATTGTCACAAATGTGCTATGTCTGGCCACTGCCTGTGTAGTTTCCACTGCTTGATAGGCCATCTCCTCTCATTTGCCGACTGTCATGTCCCACATTGATGTGGAGGACAATTTCCAGCTATTATGGAGGCCTATTGTGTCGTGATGTTCGAGCATAGGTATAATATGTTGGATTGTTCGCCACGGCATGTACATTAGCAGGTGGGAGCAACGATACTTGTGCCATTAGCTGGAAGATGGAGAGGAGGAGGGGCTGAAGAGAGAGAAAGAATGCGTATTTGTGTATGCGTGTGTGTGAGAGAGAAAGAGAGAAGAGAGAGAGCAGAACATTAATTTATATTAGTGACAACTGAGAACAGAAAAGTGGAAATGATGTCTGGGAACTGTGATAGTGTGGTATAGGGTAGAATTTATTGAGTGATTATTACTCCTCTCTCTTTGACCGCCATCTTGGAAGTTTTGGCAGGTTTCTCTAAATCTTTTAAGCTTCTCTCAAGCAATAACGATTTCGTTAGTAATATTTATAGATTTTATTTATTATACAGTAGTGACAAAAACATGGTGAGTGAGTGAATGAGTGAGTGAGTGAGTGAGTGAGTGAGCAAGCGAGAAAGTGAATGTGTGTGTGTGTATGTGAGAGCGGAAGAAACGAATGGACTAACAAAGTCCGAGAGAGAGAGAGAGGGAGAGAGAGGAAAGAGATAAGTTCGGGGGTGTGGGAAAGGGGGGGGGGGGGAACAGAACACAGCACTGTTCATTGTGTTGTGTTTCTTTCCACAACATTGTTCGTGGTTTGTTCTTTTTCTTTAGTACTGGTTCATATGATGCGTGCAAAGTGCAAGGAAATTAGAATGAAAATACGTGACCGAAAGCTACAGTAACTGTTATGCCAACCTGAATGATCATGAGACAACTAAACCACATCGAGCTGTACTAGGCCCATGACTGGACCACGATGCACGCAGTATGCCCCATGCTCTGCAGTTTTCATTGCAGTATTACAACTCCTTGGCTACAATATAAACATTTAATATGTTTATCTTTTCTCTTTTTCAAGCTGCCCCCTACTCATAATATTTTCTTGGGACTGTTTCATTTGGATTTAGATTTGGAAAAGGGAATGGGGGATAGGGGTGTGGGAGGAGGGGAAGATCCTGATAGTCATAGGGTAAACCGCTTGGAGGAGATATTTTAACCATTACCATTGTATTCATATGGTCAAGGAAAACGATAGAAATAAATATTCAGGCCGCTCATGGTTGCCATTGGAATGGTGGGCATCTTGAATTTTGCTAGCTGATATTGCGTAGATTTATAATAAAAGCTTCCCATATTTTTTAACGGATTTGCTTGAAATTTTGCATAAATACGTTTCAATTCAATATCTAAAATGATCAGAACAGACGTTTAAGAAGTTGATTAGCTTTTTTTTTTTTTTTTTCCACAAATGTTTAAAACTGGCATGCTAAGGATTGTCCACCGTAAATTTGACTCCAAAATGTCAAATTTCTCAGAAATCTGAAATATCGAAATTCTCTCTGAGCATTTTTTTTGTATTGTTTTCTTTTGTATCCATGCCAAATTTCATAGTAATTGCACCATAAATAATAATAATAATAATAATAATAATGTAAAATAGGTCACATATTTGTGAGAAAAAGTTGTCTGAACGAGAAAATTAGTCACAGAGCGCCGTTGATCGGCCTTTCAACCTCTATACTTGTTTCCATTCTCTCCATGACGTCTATGTTTTATTTGTCCTTTCTTGGGCTTCTGCCCATGTTTACTCGCCATTTTTGGTCCCTCACCCCTAACAGCAAATTGGCTCCCGTAGAGTCGCTTCAGAGTTCTAAGACGGGTATATTTTGCCGTCATGCCTTCGTCGGTCAAAATCAAGAGTGTTTCGACTCTTGCTATGACAGACAGTCCACTTCTATACGTTGAATAGCAGAAATACGGCAAACTCCATTCCCCATCAGACCGTGAGAAGCTCATTATAGAGGGCCACGTGAATGCTTTCGCTGATGTATGGTCATAGTTTCGAGGAGTCGGCCAGTGTCCATTCCTGGCATTAGGGCTTCCCATATTGATGGAGGATATCTTAATCAAGTTTTTCAGCGTAATATTGATGAGCTATCCCTGCAGATAGAGGCCAGGCCTGACTGACAGTGTACCGATCAATTTTTGAATTATCACCCTTCAAACACCTTATTAAAATACCACTTCTACATTCAGACAAGGTACATCTTTTAAAGAGAAAATTGAAGCCCCAAATCGATTTTAGCAAAAGCATGATTTCAGAACTCGCTCCCTTTAACTAACACTATCAAAGCGAGTTCTCATTAACTAACTATATCAAAGTGAGTTTTCATTATATGAAGACAAGACCTACCTGTCTTCCATAGAGCACCACTCGTCTCCTGTTAGCCCCCCCAAAGACTCTCATTAGTCCGTAGCTGTAGCAGGACATGCCCTTATATTATGCCAGTTAGAGTGGGGCTTGTCGATTCGGTAACTCTTGCCAAGGGTGCATTAGTTTTCAGTCCACCACAAAAAAACTGTCTTGATAGTTTTTTTCTTTCTTTTTTTTTGGGGGGGGGGGGGAGGGAAAGGGGGGGGGGAGTGGAGAAATAATTTTACCTTAACAAATCACAGAATATTGAAAGCCTCTTAAAATTCTAAACGGCTCTAATGAATTAACCAAGGTGTGCTATGTCATGGATCCTCCTATTATTCAATCGTTCGTTTTATTTACATGCACAAGATAATCATGATTAACGAACAGACATTTGCTTTCCAACTGGGAAATAGTTAAACCACATGTCAGGCTTGTTGGTGGGCACAAAACACGCTTTACTGGACTGGGGAAGTGAACAGTCCACCCTTGAATTTTGCTATGACAGTGCACGGTAAGATTGCTACTCTGCACAAGACTAGAGAAGTAATGCCCCCGGCAGACTATGCTTATAATTTACTTGTAGAACACACAACAGGAAGCAACGCGGCGACACAGAGAACTCTGGGAATCTAGAGCTTAAAAATCGATCGATCTGCCAGTCCGCTTCACGTAAATTGTGTCAGAGAGCAGCAGTGCCACATTTACGTTATAATTTATTGCCAGATTGTGCCGCCTTTTTGCTTTGTGCAGTGCTCATCATTAAATAACCATGAACGGTAAAAATAATAGTTATAATTAATAATAATAATTTAATCAGAGACAGATCAGTTAGTCCCGTTTTTCGTGAAAAAAAATAAATTTTAGTCAATAAAGTGTTAATATTGGAACTGTAGTGCTGATAAGACAAAGTGCAAGAGTGGAGGCACAACAAGCTCTAGTATTATGATATATACTGAATTTGTTCAAAACAACCAAAATATCTAATTCAAAGTCTGCTCTGATGAATTTTCGATGGTCCAATGATATTGGCAGTCAAGAAAAAAAAACACGACGACAACAACAACAACAACAACAGCAACAACAACAACAACGACAACAATAACAACAAGCACAACAACAAAAACAAAACAAAACAAAACAAAAAAAGGGGCAATAAATGTTTTATAGGTCTACAATGAAGGGTAATGAAGGCCACAGATCTTCTTCCACAGAAACTTTCCCCGGACTCCCCATTCTTTCCTCCTCCAGAGCCATAATCTGAAAATATACTGATTTTCTTAATATACTGTGTTATGTATGACTCTAACTAAAAATTGTTTTCTTTCTCCGCAGACCCCTCTTTTCATTACCACCTCCAATATTCAAAACAACAGTGAGTTCACTAAAGTGTTGATGTAGCAAATCGTTTGTTTGTGCAGTTGAAGAGATTGAATAAAAGCTGTGCTTGGGTAGAACGAAAATTACACCTTACAGTTCATGCCTTTTCATAAGGTGAGGAGAACGACAATGGACCACTATCAAATAACGATGTTGCTCATCTGAGGATATAAAAAAAAAAAAAAAGCGAACTAAGATGGAATAGTGTACTACGATATGTAAAGACAGAAAACAAACTTTAGAGAAATATGCAAAAAACAGATATGGCATGGTATGTGCAACAAAAGCCAGTTAACAGATTAGAGCATTGACATTTACTGCTGATACACTGTTTCACTGTTCCAGATGAAAAATTGTTGTTTTGAAACTCAGATGTCTAGATCAAATAATTGTGACAATTGCTGGAAGAGGATTTTGATGTCTATAAGGAATGAAATTTTTAGAAGATGTCGAAGATATAAGTTTTTCGCCGAACTGATATCACTTGTAAAATTGTTCATTTGTTACATTCATGAAAGTGATGGAGGTTTTCTTAGGTCCTTCAGCTTACTGGCAATATTCCAAGCCTTTATACTTTATATCGATTATAACAGAACGTCAGTGTAAAACTTCAATTTGAATATGCTAATAGAAACTGAAATGAAAGAAAGTTTGGAACAGCTGGACTGAAGTTTTTATCAAGGAAAGAGCAAACTTGGCACACTGTTTTGTGAAAAGAACAAATTATTGAAGAGAACATCAAGAGCTCACAACTTAAATATTGTTCGTCTTGATTGTGACCGACTAATTTGAGGGGTAAAGGAGAGGGAAGAGGAGGGAAGGGAGAAGGGGGGGGGGGAGGGAAATAGCAGGTGAGCCTCACCCCCTCTGTCGGTGTATCATTTTTTCTCACTCTTATTCCATCATCCTTTATTTTTTTAACCCCCCTGTCTCTCTCACTTTCTCCTTTTCTCTTTCATGCGCGTGAGACCCATTGGAACAGAGTCGAAAAGATATTGTAAGAATGATGAGGAGCCATACTTCGCTAAGATTTTTAGGATAAGGGAAGTAAATGTTCATTTAAATATTGGCGACGAATTCTGAATGATGCCCCCTGCTGGTGTGAATAAGATAATTAATGGCCTTTTCCTTTCTCTGGAGTGAAAATTCTCGTTTTCATCGCTCATATTACAGTCGCACTTAGGGTAGAGTGGGGCTAAAACGGGGGCAAATTCTAACAAATGCTGCATAGCCAACAAAAGTAACCATACACTGGAAAGGCTGTGCTGGGAGGCTTATCACCGTTGGCACTTCCTTACCGCCAAATTCAATCAGCTTCGCGCTAGTGAATTTTGCTCAACTCAAGATACCAAGATATTGACCATCGTAAGTCAAAAAATGTAATTTCACCCTGTAAGTGATATCTTCCTCAGTAACTAAGATCTGATTTTGTCCATATAGAATACCCACTAGGGGTCATTTTTCTCTCATTTAAGGTAATTTATTGAATCTAGAGTTTAACGATGTAGGAGCCATGCCGTTTTTCCATTTTGAATTATGCATAGGGCAAGTTGTAACAACGGAATTGGGGCACGTTGTAACACTATTACAATTTACCACAGTTGCCTTAGAGTCAAGTCAGCTTTAAAGCACAGTTTTAAAACGTTTTAAAAACGGCGAGTTGATGTAACGATATAGAGCCTATTCTAGATCCTCGATGTAACTATAGATCTAGGCTTCATCTTAACCTGATCTAGAAATTAATATGCCTGGATCCTGACAATTTATATCCTTATTGACAGAAATCAGAATTCCTTTTCAATATTCTTATTCTTTTTCACTGCACTTCCCGTCACAGAAATATGGTTCGCAACTATCAGAAGAAAACTGAGAGAAGCAGTAAAAGGAATCATATGAGACAGCTGCACGAGAAATTGAGCAAGGGGCTACGATTCATTCACAGATGATTTTGTACCAGGCACTGTAACGGAGAGTGAAATTCCACCAACTATGGTCATGAAACCATCATTCCTACATCATCTGCCAACTCCATTTCTGGGCTATCTGCCACCACCATTTCTGCATCATTAAACACCACACCTGCAGTCCCACTGGCTTTCAACACTCAGTTAGAAACCACTTTTACCATCACTGCACCAATGATCCATGCCTTTCTGGGGCCATCAGCTCATACAGTTGTCACATCAAGTGTTCCTACCTTCTCTAGCAATCCAACACCAACTCTTGCTGCCTCAGTTCCAACTAAAACCCAAGATGTTTCGACCAGTCCCTGCTGGTCCTGGGCAGCTTTCAGCCCTGAAACTTTGTTGCCATTCTCCCGTAGTACTATTAGAATGGCTACCAATAGTGAACGCAGACAACGGGGTACCGGTAGTAAAATTTTGACTGACAGTCTGGTAAACAGAGTTTGGAAAAAGCAAAAGGTTGTGAGTGCAAAGACAAAAGCTAAAGGGTAATAGGTCTGAGGATGGCAAGGGCAAATCAGCTGGAAAAGGAGAGGGAACGGAAATACCGGTAACCCTTTAAAAAAAAGTGACAATAGCATATTGAGCTCGCAAACATACATTTTTGTGCTTTTTTGTACAGCTGAGATAACCACCACGATAGGAGGTTGAAAAGCTTAACAAAACCGTAACTTTGCTAGCAGCAATGAGAGAGAAGAGCGGATCCAATGTAGCTCTATGAACTGTGGTTTGTGGGCGCTTGAAGGAGTGTACAGATGGTACAAAAGCATTTCTTTATGTGTGTCACAACTGTGACTCTGATTAATGGAACAGTTTTAAGGCATTCTCTCAATTTTAAAACGATGGACTCTCTTGTTACTATTTACCCCATTGTTACATTTTGCCCCATATATTGTTACAACTTGCCCCCTTAGTGGGGTAAAAAGTAACATTTTTCTGATTTACAAAAATTGAGCGTATGTCAAAATGTATTAAAAAATTGACTACTGACTTTTGAAGAGAGTTTGTTTTACACCTGTTCTGTTCTATTTCTATAATGTTTGTGTCAATAGAGATAACACAAGGGCTTAATAATTTTTTTTGTTACTTTTAGCCCCACCCTACCCTACATTTTTGACATAAAACCTCTTTCAGCGAAACATATTTTTTGACCAAATCATGTTTCTTGACTCTTTATAATTATGCTTTCAAATATGATTTGCTGACGACAAAAAACAAACAAACAAACAAAAGAATTCAGAGTCTGAGTCAAATAGCCGCTTCATGTCTTGTCAATCATTGTGTTTCCCTTTTAACTACATTCTCTCTTTT
>JBCEWB010947544.1:0-15379 GCA_039654565.1 Peronia peronii
ACCCTGAGGTTTAAGCAGTGGCGCCGGCGATGCAGATTGACAAGCCGGCAAGGCGCGCCGCAGGGCGTTGCAGCCCTAGGGCTGGGTCGCAGTTCTAGAGTTAATATTGATGGATTGTGACAGTGACCCTAAACCTAAGTCCTAAGCTTGCAAGAAAGGGAGCTCCTGATAGTACTAATAATTATTTGGACTGGCATTCTCCCTGGCCTAATTGGATATGTACGGTAAAATTCATTTTAACAGGAAACTGTTTTTGCTCAAAACAAATTTCGGCACTACCGTCTCATTTTAGTTCATTTTACAGTAATCGATATGTGCCAGGTCGCCGTAGGGACAGCAGTGAGAAGGTAGTGCCCAAATTTCAGTTTATTCTGACAGCCGCGTGGAGAAAATTAAGTTTCAGCTTGTGAATTTCACTAGATCTAGATTCAGATTAGATCTTAGCTTCATATTCATACACAACTGCTCTTCGATGTGGAATCTAGATCTAGATCTAGACTAGATTCTTGATCTAGAATCTGTATTATGTCAGATGCAATGGATTACCTTGTCTTGACCATCATAAACTGCTATGCCGCTCTGCTGCTCAACCAGACTTTCGTCTGGATATAAACTTCCATCACACCATGAAAAGCGATCCATATCAGCCTGTCTATCAAGATGATGTAGATCTATAGATCTCAACCACAGAGCCAACACCGACTTCGGTTACTTTCATTCCTTTTCTTTGCCAGTTGAAATTTGCGTATAGGCCTAAGTACGGACACGGACACTTGTCACATAAATCCTGTTGAACGGTGGCAAATTCAGTGACATTTTATTATCTTACTCTCTGAAAAGAAGAAAAATAAATTGATTCTGTTGCAGTATTAAACCAATCTCGATGACAGACTGCCTGCGTAATAAAAATTCAGACAACTTCCTAATGACATTAATTCTTTATATTTGTAGTCACCGCGCCGTGTCGATAGAAATGGATAAGATTTAACTCAACCGAATAATAACACTGCAATATCTGTCCATTTCTTTATCCCCCGCCAGTCAAACCTACAAATGTCGAACACATAATCTTTAGACAGAGGCTGTTTTCTTTCAAAGTAGATATAAATAAAGAAAGACAGTTTTGGACAGGCCCAGTTTTGTGTACAGGTAAGCTGTAGATCTAGATTTATATTCTAGATCTAGATCTAGATTTATTCGTATTATTTATTATAGATCTATTGATTACATGTAATTTACCTCAAGACTCTACATGTGCATTTTAAAAAATATGTTTGAGCCTTTCAGCCCAAGAAAGTAGGATTATCTCGGCAATATATAATTATTCTGTTTCTGGTGAGAAGAATTTTTACAGGTAGAAATTTGGAAAGTTTGCCCAGACAGCGGCGTCTCCGCCTACTCTTCATCCTTTTTTTAAATGCCAAGGGTTCTTTAACATACACCTGGAACCTTTGAAATATATTCACCCGTATCCAAAAAGGCTAGATAACAGGCTTCCCTACCCAGGCAGCCAGGGGACTGTTGAGTCACTGGACAAATGCGGGTTTCAATTTTTGTATCCATCCCATCCACTGATGGCAGGATCTGCAAGTTCAACATGAGTTTTTCACCACAGGGAAGATGTGGAATAGTCTCTCCATCCTCATTTTCAGGCACTTTCTTCTCACTGCGGTCCTGGTACAAATGGCATAGACTATATCGATATTACGATTATTGCCTCGGCGATATACATATCAATTACTGTAAAATGAACTAGACCAACCCCTGGCCCTAACCTGCTGGGACCCTCGGCTGTGCATGCCACCAAGGCAATAATCGCAGTTTCGATATATGCCATTTTTACCGGGACCGCAGTGAGACGGTAGTACCCATTTTCATTTGGACCATGTGGGAGGGGAAGGGAGAAGAAATGAAAATATGTATATGGTGTCTTTCTTGCTCTTGAGTAGAGAAAACCCAATGCTACAATATAATAACAACTGAAAACAAATTTAACGAAAGGAGAGGGAGAAGAAAAACTTGTATGCAGAGCAAAGTGTGGACATTATATGGAGTAAATTATAGATAATAGACTCCATTTATGAACAGATTATTATAGTGTATAATTTTAGTCAGATTGCTTACTTTCAAAATATAATTATGAATTATGATAGTCCATATGGCATTATAACTATTTCTGATAGTAAGAACGTCAGTAAATGCCCACTGTTAAACCATCTCACTCAAGTTGTAATACAATGGAATCTTATCTTTATAAGAAAATGGTAGGACCATCAGATGTATGAATTATAGCAAAATTTGTCTTACAGATGTAGAAGACTGTGACTTGAAATGTATTGACTGCTCTTTCCTGACATTTCCAACATTTCATAACTCCATAGTTTCATACAAATTAACCAATGAGTCTGTTAGGAAATTTGTCATTGGCCTTCATCGCTCAGATCTAACGTGATTTGACAAAACGCCTTTTTTGATTTTGGCGCCAAAATTTTTTTTGCATGATTGGATTCTCGTCAACATTCCTCATCTTATGAACTTATCAGGTTTTGAGAAAGCACAACCAATTTTGAATTGTTTAAAGAAAACAATTTTTCAAAACACCTTTTAATCTGTTGAAACACAACAAAACGCCTTTATTTTGATAGAATGCTTTTTTTTAAAAATAAAGACGTTCATCTGTAGCCGCGTGAGATGACAAAACGCCTGTAACTTGACAAAAATGCTTATTTCCCAGAAAATAAGCGTTCGCCTGAGGCCGATTGACATGACAAAACACCTTTAATTTGACAAAACGCCATTTTTACGTAGAAAAAGGCGTTTTGCTATACGATTTGTAAAGTGACAGAACATCTTTTAATTGATAAGCTTTCCTGGTAATCATTTTGTCTAATCTTCCTTTCATTGTCCTTTTATTTTAGGCTTACTGAGTTCAATAGAAGTATTTTGTGAAAATTGTTTTGTGAAAATTTACATGCATACTCATCCGCATCGCATCAAGTGTCAATAATTGTTATTATCAAATCTTTCAGCTAAAGTATAGCAAATTTAAATAGAATGTATAAGTGTAGCAATCGTTAAAATTTGAAACCATAGCTCTCAGACTGAGAACTGTTTCCTTGATTTTGTCTACATAACACTGTGAACTTTCTCTGCTACCTCACGCGCAGATGTTCATCTGGAGTTGCTTATACAAGACAGCACTGCACATGTACGAGGCAAAATTTCATGATATTTTCCTTCCCCCAAGCAAAGCATTGACCATCATGGGAAATTCAGTGATTCACGTTGCTTTTGACGTTCTAACAAAGATCAGACTCCTTCGTCTAAATGGGGACGTAGCTGTCCCAGCTGTCACTCAATTGTTTTTGCACTGAGATTTATAAACTTTGAAAAATAAGCAATGAAAAATTGCGGAAAAAATATAATAAGACGAGAACTCAGTGTTAAGAAGGAAAGTTCCAGATTTGAACTTCATGCCTTTGTGTGTCTCTTTCTCTCCTTCTTTCTCTCTCTCTCTATTTCTCTCTCTTTCTCTTTCTCTCTGTGCCCTGCCGTATTCATATCAACACCAACTCTCTTCCCAAGAATCCTTTTTTCGTTTTTCAAGGAAATCATTGGGCAGTCAGTTTTCTTTTCTTCTTCTGTTATGTTTGTACTCATCATCATTTCGTGCGTTTGAATATCAGGGTATAGTCCTGCAATTTGTAATATCAACTTCATGTATCCATACAAAGTTTCGGGTCTCTGCTATCTCTTTTTCACAGCAAAAGGAACATCATCATCATAATTTATCAGATGCCCACCTGTGTATGTGACTTGCATTGCCAACCCAGCAAGTAGCTCAATGCTCCTTCTCATCATCATCGTCATCAATTTGTAAAAGCGCTTTAAAACTCAATACACAGGCGTCACAAGGCTAAACAAGAGAATGCAGAGATGCCCAAGGTGCCAGCCTCTTATGGTGTAGAGGACACTGATGCTTAAGTTGCAAGACATATGACAACCAAACCTGTTCGTCACTGCTCAGTTTTGCTAACATCCTGTTCAATAATCTGTCCTTACCCACTCATGTCCCTTTTCACTCAAAGCACATGTCTTCAGAATGATAGTGATAGTGGAGAGAATGATCCATTTACTTCAGATAATCCTTATAACGGGATAACGACTAACATTATAGTGAGCTCATTTTACTTCTATATCAACTTCTGCTTCGATTGCTCCTGGTGGGACATGATTTGACACACACCATTGAGTGTTTGACCATCTCACAGCCCGATCTGTCAGTTATCTTCTTGACCAGAACACTCACTCCAGTGAAGGGATAGAATGATAAACAACACAGCATGCAACATAGTTTCAGATTTGCCTGCAGGTGTTCACCATTCCAAACTTGAAACAATCAGAAACAATATATTTTCTTTCCATCATATTTAAACACACTCGCCCAATCATCTCTGCCTCCAATCTCACTGTTACTTGTCACTCCATTGCAATGTCAACTTCCACGCCAGCTAGGAAGGAAAGAGAGCTCTGGGCTCAGAGAGTGAAAAACCCAATACAAGACATGTACTCGAAAATTGAAACTGTCCTAACCATTGTATGGTAAAAATAGGACAGGGACGACGTCATGCTATTTTTGAAAAAAGTACTGTGACCATACCTATAACAACTCAAACTGACCATCATCCATCCTATTAAACTTGACCCATCGTGAAAAAACAAACAAACAAAAACAGTGAAAAAGAAACAGTGTTATTTATATGTCGATTCTGTAAGAAAAAGGTGTTTTGGCCAAGTAAACCTGGTCGCAAGAACGCCTATCTTTTCAGCAAGACACGACAAAACGCCTTTTTTTCTGGAAAAAGGTGTTTTACATTTGAGTAGTGATTGAACAAAACGCCTTTTCATGAAAGTTTATTTATTTCTGCACCAATTTAAATAAAATTTCAAACAAAGTTAAAAGAAATCATAATGTGTCACTTCAACCACCCCAAACTGGATTTTGTTCACTATCTTGAAATTGGGAGATCGGAAAACTGAATTTCGATTTTCTCGGAACAGCATTTTTTGGAAAAAGGTGTTTTGTCAAATCACGATAGAGATGGAGAACAGCTTAAAACTCAAGGAAACTATAAAAAGTCTGAAAATAAAACATATTTACACGTCAAGACAACAGCTTCCAGGTGGTGTAAAGATGTATATAGAATGCATACTTACATGTTGTATAGTGTTCTGTGCGTCGACTATTGTTCTTTGAATTCAGAAACAGTCCATGCATCAGAAATGATGACTAGTGGGGACAGTGTAGAACTAATGCACGCTGCCTAGACTTTTTTGCATAATGATATAGTGTAGAGTAATGGCATGTGGTAGACCAGACTTTCAAAATTTGCAGAACATTAACTTGATTTTACACTGTATTGCTTAAATACATAGTCTCCTCCTTAATTGTAAGCCAAGCATCAAGTAGGTTTACAACAGATATGATTTCTTTAACAATGTGGCCTTGATGTGAATATGTCTCGTGGCCAGTCGAAATGAGACGTAAGTCGCTGGGCTACAAATGAGAAATGGGGCTTTGAATGTGATGAGAGGGGGGGACGGTCAGATATTGAATTTTTGTTTATCGCAGAAATCGAAAGTGCATTCATTTCTGAACAAGACAATATCGGTCTTACCTTCGATTGATAATTATTTCTTCATTAAAATTGGGTTTTTGTGAGGTGGGTATGTAGATTTATGCGTTCGACCGTTCATTTAAAGATTTTCTTGGAATCTCGGTCATTGCTGGGGGTTCCTCCTTGTCTCCTTAAACTGCAATATCTCTGGCTGGAATAAAGCTAGCTCAAAACTTTTCTCACTATCTGAAAGGGTATGAAATAAGCTTTCACGTGATACCAAAAACTCCATATGGTGAAGAATCGACAAAGTCTCATTTTGACTGGCTGTGAGGCATATTATTCCTGTGACTTGAATGAAGTTGAACTATCTGAAAATTTCTGATATGAATATCAGCAACAATTCATTCATGTATTTTCTTTAGCCTAAAGCATTCCTTTAATCTGAAACCAAGAGGTATTTTGAGATTGGTCTCATGACTGAGGAGTCATTGCTCACACATGGGTGTGTTTACATGGCATGGGCATGTCTGGCTGTTCATCATTTGTTGACAGCTGTTTGCCATGCACAGAGCATCCACAAATCAGCGTGTGAGTGAAAATCCCTTGGTCATGTGACTGATCACGAAATATCTCACTGGTCTGATTTAGGAAAGTGATTTTAAAGGCATGAAAAAATTCCAAAACAAACAAGTGTAAGGCAAATTTGAGTGCAGATGACTTTGCATTGTTTACACTTCTCTGAAAACATATTTTATACTTTAAGCCTAAATAATGACCATTTCAGCAGTGATGCAGATTAGCTCAAGAGTAGTGTAAGAACTCAGCGATCTTTTATTTTGATGAAAAGAACTTACTCGGTAGCATGAAAATGTTAACACATCTCTAACATGATTTGACAAAACGCCTTTTTCCAAAAAATGCTGTTCCAAGAAAATCGCAATTTAGTTTTCTGATCTCCCATTTTAAAGATAGTGAACAAAATCCAGTTTTGGGTGGTTGAAGTGAGACATTATGATTTCTTTTAACTTTGTTTAAAATTTTATTTAAATTGGTGCAGAAATAAATAAACTGTGATGTAAAACGCCTTTTTCCAGAAAAAAAGGTGTTTTGTCGCGTCTTGCTGAAGAGATAGGTGTTCCTGCGACTCGATTTACTCGGCCAAAACACCTTTTTCTTACAGAACCAACATGAATAACATTGTTTCTTTTTTCATGAGTAAGTCTACATTGTTTTTGTTTGTTTGTTTTTTTGTGATGGGTCAAGTTTAATAGGATGAATGATGGTCAGTTTGAGTTGTTATAGGTATGGTTCCAAGATTTTTTTCAAAAATAGCATGACGTCGTCCCTGTCCCATCTTTCCCATACAATGGTTAGGACAGTTTCAATTTTCGAGTACATGTTTTGTATTGGGTTTTTCACTCTCTGAGCCCAGAGCTCTCTTTCCTTCTTAGCTGGCATGGAAGCTGACATTGCAATGGAGTGACAAGTAACAGTGAGATTGGAGGCGGAGATGGTTGGGTGAGCATGTTTAAATATGATGGAGAGAAAATATAATATATATTATATATTCTGACTGTTTCACGTTTGGAATGCTGACCTCCTGCAGACAAATCTGAAACTATGTTGCATGCTGTGTTGTTTATCATTCTATCCCTTCACTGGAGTGAGTGTTCTGGTCGAGAAGATAACTGACAGATCGGGCTGTGAGAAGGTCAAACACTCAATGGTGTGATGTACAGGATGAATGCTGAACAACTCTGAGTTATCAAATCGTTTCCCAGCAAGAGCAGTAGAAGCAGAAGTTGATATAGAAGTAAAATGAGCTCACTATACTGTTACTCATTATCTCGTTATAAGGATTGTCTGAAGTAAATAGATCATTCTCTCCACTATCACTATCATTCTGATGACGTTCTTTGAGTGAATAGGGACATGAGTGGGTAGGGACGGCATGTTGAACTAGGATGTTAGCAAAACTAAGTGACGAACAGGTTTCTTTGTCACACGGTCTTGCAACTTAAGATTCTGAGGAACCATCAGTGTCCTCTACACAAAAGAGGTTAGCACCCTGGTCGTCTCTGCATTCTCTTGTTTAGCCTTGTGACGCCTGTGTATTGAGTTTTAAAGCGCGTTTACAAAATGACTATGATGATGATGAGAAGGGGCCATTGAGCTACTTGCTGGGTTAGCAATGCAGGTCAAATATACAGGTAGTCATCTGATAAATTATGATGATGATGATTCTTTTGCTGTGAAAAAGAGACAGCAGAGGCCCGAAACTTTGTATGGATACATGAAGTTGATATTACAAATTGCAGGACTATACCCTGATATTCAAATGCACGAAATGATGATGAGTACAAAGATAACAGAAGAAGAAAAGAAAACTGATTGCTGAATGATCTCCTTGAAAAACGCCCAAGGGTTCTTGGGATGAGAGTTGATGTTGATATGAATGCGGCAGGGCACAGAGAGAAAGAGAGAGAAAGAGGGCGAGAGAGAGAGAGAAAGAGAGCAAGATAGAGAGAGAAAGAAAGAGAGGAAAAGACACATGAAGCTATGAAGTTCAAATCTGGAACTTTCCTTCTTAACGTTGCGTTCTCGTCTTATCATTAAATTTTGTTCCGCAATTTTTCATTGCTTATTTTTCAGTTTATAAATCTCAGTGCAAAAACAATTGAGTGACAGTTGGGACAGCTACATCCCCATTTAGACGAAAGAATCTGATCTTTGTTAGAACGCCAAAAGCATCATGAATTACGGAATTTCCCATGATGGTCAATGAAAGGAAAATATGAAATTTTGCCTCGTACATGTGCAGTGCCGTCTTGTGTGAACAACTCCAGATGAACGTCTGTGCATGAGGTTGCAGAGAAAGTTTACAATGTTATGGAGACGAAACCAAGGAAACAGTTCTCGATCTGAGAATTATGGTTCCAAATTTTAACGATTGCTACACTTATACATTCTATTTAAATTTGCTGTACTTTAGCTGAAAGATTAGATAATAACAATTATCGACACTTGATGCATGCAATGCAGGTGAGTATGGACTTAAATGGAGATCTATGTGGGAAAACAATTTTCACAAAATACTTTCATTGAACTCAGTAAACCTAAAGTAAAAGGACAATGAAAGGAAGATTAGACAAAATGATTACCTAGAAAGCTTATCAATTAAAAGGTGTTCTGTCACATTACAAATTATATAGCAAAATACCTTTTTTAATGTAAAAATATACATTTTGTCAAATTAAAGGCGTTTTGTCATCTCACTCAGGCTCAGGCGAACGCCTCTATTCCAGAAAATAGGCGTTTTGTCAAATTATAGGTGTTTTGTCATCTCGCACGGCTACAGACGAACGCCTTTATTTCGAAAAAAAGGCATTCTGTCGAATTAAAGGCGTTTTGTCGCATGTTAGCAGATTAAAAGGCATTTTGAAAAATTGTTTTTTTTAAATAATTCAAAATTGGTTGTGCTTTCTCAAAACCTGATAAGTTCATAAGATGAGGAATGTTGATGAGAATCCAATAATGCAATAAAAAATTTTGGCGCCAAAATTGAAAAAGGCGTTTTGTCAAATCATGTTAGATCTGTGGCTGGGCTGGTTGACTATCATCCATTGAGTGAAGAAATGACTGGAAGTTGTAGTTTCTCCGTTTTCCCCTATCTTTCCTTCACCTCACCCCTCTCTGTCTCCTGACTGCATAGCTTATCAAGCTTCTTTGCCATGATGTTAAATGAACAGACCTTTTTCTGAATATTGTTGCATGTGATCAGCTTCACAAGCTGTTTATTGTAAGCTAATTTGTAAATTGGTTGAATAATAAAACATTAGATCAACAAATCATCTTTTCGGAGATTTCGACCAGTAACACCAAGGTTAGATTCCCATTGTTACATATCTCTTTATCAATAATTTTTTTGTATATTGCTTTGTTTTGTGACTATTCCATAGATCACTGACGCTGTCTCAACGTCATGGGGGGGACTCAGTCAGCTTCCAAAGGCCAGGTACTAGCCCAGGCACACCAACAGCCGCAGGAACCCCCTTATCCAGGACCATCCGCTCAGTATCAGTTTGTCAATATGCAAGTGACGATGTCAGCCAGGGTATCGTTTGGTTTCATGAACTCGAGCATGACCACAAGCAATGTTGATGCTTATTACCCTCTTATAGCGCAGCAATATGACCAAGGATATCGCATGCTTAGTTTCTACCATATACCTGGACAGGTAATCAAATGTTTTTAATGTGCCAGTTATGATTGCAAAATAATAGTTGACTTTGTCATTTTTTTGTTTAAAAGACGTATACAAACAAAATGTAGATTCAAAATTTGTAAAAAGATTGAATGAAGGGACCTCTGCGAGAATAATGGTAAGTAAATGTCATGAATCAGTTTATTTTATCAGTTCAGCTTTTGTGCACTTGATATGCCTTTTGGGGATGAATAGATTTTGAAGGAAGATGGGAAATAGAATGGAGAGAATAGGAATTAAGTTAAAAAAATAAGAACTCTTCAAAGTACTCTTTGAACTAACTTGTTCTTAACAGAATGTCTGACTGTCATATAGGTGACAAGAACAGCACTGTTTTCCAGAGATGTCCAGATGCCATTTCAAGGCATTTTCTGCCGTTATCCTCAAGTACCCAGCAATGAAAGATTCATGATGAAAATTGAGAAGTCTGTCATTCAACCTCAGATGGTTTGGAATGGATGGATTAGTGCAAGGAGGGATGTTGTCACTGATACAAGTCATTTGTTTCAAACTATTGCTAATAATACACAGAATGGCGGCCGATTGGTGTGTATTGAACTGACTGGAGCAGAAGAGACCAGACATACATATAATCCACAGCACAGAATGCCAAGTAAATACATGTATTAGAGTTTAGATTTGATATAAGCAATTGCATTTGTAAATGGCATAAAGACATGAGGAAAGGAAATGTATACGGTACAGTCAAATTTTTTACTATATTTTATGTCATGCACCCTGCCTTATTTGCAAGAATAGCTTTGTGCTGCCTATTTCTTCATACATCTCCTAGAACGAAAACTAAAATACAAATAAACATACATCTAAAGTCTTGTTTCATCAATATCAAATTACAAGCGATGTAGTCTCTCTAGGTAATCTCTTCACTTAAAAGGTTTATTTGATGTAGTTTTCTTCTTTGATGCAGAGATGTGATAAATATTTTCAGAGTCCTGTTTACCTCTCTATTACATATTCTATCTATCTATTTAAGGGATAGATGGGTACAGAGTCAAATTCATCATGAGAATTGCAATAAATATCAAGAGTTTGTACTTTGTTCTAGAGTTCATGCATTTCAAACCTTGTGCTTTTTTGTTGGCTTATTCTGTATTTAATTTTTTTTTTTTTTTTTTTTTTAAATCTGTGCAAAATTAGTTTTCAGTTGCTATAGCTGTTGCAAGATGTTGTAAATAAACAATGTCTGAAAAAAGCAGTTGGGGGGGGGGGGGCTCTAGATTTTCATATTTCTGTCAGTAAAGACATCAGTTGACCTAGATGGGCAACTAATCTGGTGTGAAGAGTACAGATCCATCCTCTGTCTTCCTCCATTGAACAGTTTCTTTTCCGTTTTCTACATGGTCATCCACAAAACTACCTAAAGGGACAAAGTCTTATTTCTAGCCCAGTTCCAACTTCCAGAGCTTCCTGCTCACCCTCTCCACTCCTTTTCTTTCCTTGAATTTTCATTCCACCTTTATGTGTTTTATTCTTCACTGGTCCCTCGGCAGTCAAATTCACTATTCAACAATTTTTTATGTTTTTTTTTTTTATATTTAAGAAATGTCTTGAAGAGATAGACTGTCAACTGACAAATAAGCCAATACATTAAAAGTGAATAAACAGCAAATATGGAGAATTAGTAATCAATAAAGCTGAAATTTGCTGAAGTTCATGAAATGCGCAAATATTGAGGCTCTGTGGCACATCATCATGGCAACAATTTTTGTCACAATTTTCCTTAGCTTTAGAAGTAGCATGAAGTCAAGATCTTTTACAATAGCCGGTAATGCAAATCATAATTATATTTGTACTCTGGAGTTGATTGAGTCCCTTTTTTTTTTGTTTCATGCAGTCATGGGCTGTGACTTGTTTTTTGAGATCCCAGTGAATGGAGGAGAAAATTACCAGTACAATGTGGTGTGTGTACCAATCACTGTCAGTATGCAGGCATCATTTTCACGCCAAGTTATGGTGCAGTGTGACTGGTATGGAGTTCTTGCCCACAATCTAGGACAAGGATATAAGCTTGTGGAGATTTTCATGGATCAGACACAGAGCACTGTGGTATGGCTTTCAGTCTTAATTCACTCATTTCATACGAACTGTCTTGCCTATTCCATTTATAGAGAATTCTTGAGATACAAATAACACATGATTGATCTGAATCCAGTGCTGTAAGCACAACTCTTAGAACCCAATAGATGCTGTACTTTTTATCAATCTCAGATATTCTTTTCAGGGACAGAGGAATAACAGGATGATAGTAATATCAAAAAGAGAATGTGCAATGAAGTGCTCTAATAACATCTGTGAATGACATGTCATCTCAAAAATCCTGTGGTATTTTGTTGAATTTATGATTTTGCTCTATATGAAATACACCTAGTTTGGACAAGATCGTAGCAAGTTTGCTTATCTAGGAATTAAATGGTATTGTTGTCATGCACTGATTTAGGGTGGGGGAGGGAAAGAAGAGGGTGGGGGGCGGTATAAGGTATTTGTTTATGCATTTGGTAATGAGTGCTTCATCCTGATTCAACTCGTAAATCAACATAAATACGTGCATACAACTGCTCCTATGAATTTCAGGTGCATGGGTGAGTTGAAGCCCTAAAATCTTTTTTTTTTCTTTTTGTTTTCCCACAGCTTTTTTTTTAAGCTTCACAAGAATGAGGAATAAAAAGGGGATAAGCTAAATGCTTCTTACCCCTATTAGTTATTATTATGTTGAATTTTTCTGAAAACTTTTCATTTGATTCATTGTGAACATTGTTTTTCTGGAGTGTCCATGCTAGATAATATCCCACCAAGGAAAGATGCTAAGATGTTGTATCACATAGATATAAAGAATGAATGAGTTATATACGGCTCTTTCTGTCAAGTTCAAGTCTAGAATGTTTGTATTGATAAAATATCATTCATTTTGAAATGAAAAACTCACTTGGCAAGCAGTCATAATAAAACTGTTTTCAGTTGTCAAGGAAGCTGATTTCTTCTGAACATAGAGCTATTGAAATAAGCCAATTTTGGTTCAGATTGGTACAGTCTGACACGATGGGGTGACGTGAACACCTGCCTTGACGCACTGACCGTCCAGTCCTACGTATAATTTTTTCATGAATTATACTTCTGAGAAATTGTGAGCCTCTAACAATATTGAATCCCAACAAAATGTCTCACTATTTAATCCTGTTGACAGAAAATATGACAATCCTTTTCCTGTTAATACCGGACCCTTTCTGTAATGCATCTATATCTGTCTGAAACATATTCCTTTTCACAGTCCAGTTTCTCAGCTACTACCACACTTAACTCCCAATGGTTCTTTGAGAAGCCAGTATCTCGCTTGAATGATCTTACCCCCGTGTACCAAGGCACCATTGTAGAACACTGGATTCATATAAGTGCTGGATTTTCAGGAACTCGCACTGATGCTAACTGGGAGACAACCATACAGGTATAGTTTATTTATACAATTTTTTTCTATGTGGGCTCATAGGAAATGAACAGCAGAGTAGCTGCTTAGCCCTCCATAGCCTATTACTGTAAATATGATACACTCTTTGGAGAAAATGATGCAACTTTGTACTCTGCACTTTAAAAGGTATAAGTGGTGTCCTTTTTAGAAAATAAAACGTTCAAGATTCTCTCCTCATCAGAATGTCATACAATATTATTAGAACATTTAGTAATATATTGAGTTAGTAACATAAACTCAAATGTCTATGTATGTATTTCTTGGCTCAAGAGGTTTAATGACAAAAGTTGCAAAGATATGGTAAATAAACAAAAATGTTGAAATTTCTCTGATGGAAGTATAATGTACAGATATTTACCATGAGCACCATACTTTCTAGATTCTTGAGTCAATTTCTAAAGTATGTTTCAATCTTCTCTGTCTCAAAGTTTTAAGTAGGTCATAGATAATTGGAAAAACAATTTCACCCATATAGCTACTCAAAGGAACATGTGCCGATGTTAATCCATATGTTCATGTGATGCAACTATCCTTTGAATGCAGCGACTTAGATGGCTCTGTCCAGGCGTTTTATGGGACATATAGTCCAGCTTATTTCCTTTTCTCTGTGAAATCTTTATCTTTGAAGCTGTTCTTTGATTTTGGGGAAAAGATGGAAGTCACAGAAACAAAATCTAGGAAAATTGAGTGTATGTTCCCAGTTGTAACTCTTCACAAACACTGCTTGTTAGAGCCTGAAGTTGAGCTCCATCATGGCAGTCTGTTATCAGAATAATGACCAAACTTTTGAAGACTTTTTGAAACATCATTGATAGTCCATAGATACTTGTCCCCTGTGACTTTCACCTTTTCAGCCAAAAAAAATGATTGAAAAAATAGCTGAAGATAGATCTGTCTGGCATAGCTGTGTCTCATATGGTTCTGTTGAAACTTGAGAAGAAACTGAGAGCCAAAATGAGCAAAAAACACAATGTGGAAAACAGGGCGAGAAAATTCACAGTAGGGCTACATGACCTTTCCTCTGCAGATGCTGCAATAAGCCTTGCTGATCAAATATTTGTTAATTTTAGACACCATAGGAGCAGGACAGAACAGCCAACCTAAGTAACTCCCACTATACCACCAGTACAGAAGACTGTATGGATGAAAGGAGCCCTGGCAGTAGTAGTAATATAGTAATGTTACACATGCATGCATGTGATCCAAAACAGTCTAAGGAATAACAGTTTTTATTTTTTTCTGGTTGATCTTCAGAACATGGGCAACAAAGGCTGGGAACTGGCCTGCATTTTGGAGACACCAGAGGTTCAGCTTCATGGAATTGGTTCTCAGATGATGAAAGTTCTTCTGTTTTTTCAGAGAAGAATTATCTACTAAGGAAAGACTAATTGTGAGTTTTCAAAATTGGAGGCTATAAAGAAATCTTTTTGTCTTTTTTGGTTGAAACTTTTAGAAATGATTGATATGATTCACTCTGATGACTTGTGGTGGTTATTTAAAATGTGTTTATATCTCAAATTTTATCTTTTTCTCTATGTATAGTACAGTGTAATAAGGCTGTGTGAATTTTTTATCTTTGTTGAGGTTCATGTATAAGATAAAGAGTTGTTTTGCTCATACCTTATTATTATTTGGCTTTTGTTTATGTGACTTTTATACCAGCCACTTCTTATGTTTTCCATATGAAAGAATTTTTTGTTGAGTCAAGGCAAATTCTGTCAAGTTAGGTGTTAGTTATTATAACAGTTTGTGAACAAAGTGTGAAAGGTAACAGCCACATAATGCAACTCAAGTAGTTTCTCTGGGAAAAGATATAAACTAACCTATTGGTTGAAATACCCCATCACAGCAGTTCCAAACCTCTACAAAGTGGAGCACTTAGTTACTGACCCAGCACGGCAATAAATTGCGCAGCCGACAGGTGACTGGGCCCGCGGGGCATCGGGAATTCCCGTTGCGTGCACAACTTGGAATTGCTTTGATTTTGATGCACTTTGATGTCAAATTAATAGC
>JBCEWB010947654.1:0-10237 GCA_039654565.1 Peronia peronii
CCAAAGGGGGTGGGGGTGGGGGGTGGGGGGAGGGGGGGGGAGGCCATTTTGATCATTCTAATCATGCCAGACCACAAGGAAAGGTTGTCACTAATAGCAGTCATCTATTCATAATCTTACCCCAAATGCCCATATGAATCAACATAGAAAATATGTGGCAAAAAGAGAAAAATGGCTACTAGCCTTCATTACTCTAAACTTGGTTCCTGTTGCCTGCCGACCCTGGATAAGAGTAATGTACTCGACAAAAGTCCCATTAGAGGCTGCTGGGTTTGACAGGAACTAGCCTTTTATGGCCAGGAAGGGTTTCCTTTCCAGGCTCAAATAATCACAAAAAATGAGTAGTTATGAAAGTTAACTTTGATATTTCTAACATTTAAATGTCATTTCTATAACAGTCTGAAAGTTGTTCAGGAAGATGAGACAGCAAAAAGCCCACTTGTCATGCAGACTGACAGAACAGACACTAAAGCCAGCCACCCTCTCCCCTGTATTCATCAATAAGCGACATGCCTTTTTAGATGTCACACACATAAACAGTGGCACATCAATGCATAGACAAGCTCCTCCTTTCCCCCAATGTTGTACCGCTCGGAGCATATCAGAAGGACAAAGAAATAAATGGCTCAAATCCATTTGATTTTCACCTGAACCATTCACAGGCAACATGCATCCGGCTGAGTCATATCAAGTAAGTTCACTCCAGTTATTTTTAGGAAAGCTTTTGGTATAGACAGTAAACATATTCAATGTTACTTCATTTTTGCATGTCTGCCTTGCCCTCACGATATTCATGACGTTTACATTTAAATGCATGTGTTTGTGACTGGGAATTCTATTACATGTACTCCTTATAGTCTCATCAACTGTGAAAAGAATTTTCCTAGAACAAGAAATAAAGTTTATATCTTATCTTATCTTAGTAAAGGAATAAGTCTAAAGTTTGTCCTCAGTTTTCACCAGCAAATGCAATCTACAACAGGGTTATATAGAAATTACCTTTTTCCCCAAACATCCTATGACAATTGTTTAACTGCCGCGATTTGACAATGCTTCGTGATATACAAATTTATAGACAGGCCATATAAATCAGCACCAAGTCACAGTTTGTTCTATGGCAGACTGCATGTGTTTCTCAAACTGATCACTGAGACCCGTATCCAATCACTATTGCATTTACTTGAACAGTTTCAACTCACTTAGATTTGCAGTAAAAAGGTACAGTTTTGTGCTGTTGTGGAATTCTATGCAGCCACAATACCAGTTTCCTCCTATTCATACACAATTGAAATTTTATAAATCAAAATGCTGTCTAATTCCATCCCTTGAGACAATGATAACATTCCATCTATATGTGGTTCATGCATATACAACTAAATATATATGAGATCAGTTAATGTAGATTCAGTTTGGGGTTTCAAATTTTAAATTGCTTTCCCTATTTCAAACAATTCTGTTCTGGATAGGATTTGGGTTATAATGTTGCTAGCTTTGTTCACCAGTGCCTGAAAAACACCTGTCCCTGGCCTTCCGGGCCGAGAACGCACATTTCTCATTTCATGTTGAATATCAAACGCGTTCATGGGCGCCGACATTTGTAATCACCGTAGTCCTAAATGTCCTTGCCTCAACGCGACCTATTAGATCTATTTTTCACTGTAGTGGACGTACAGGACTGGAGTAAGCGTGTCCGCCCAGTGTACCGGGCTGTGGGGTATTTGACACGGGAAAATCTGCCTGGTGTACAGGGCTGTAGGGTTCAATGGGTTAGGCTAAATTTGTGATAGATGTACTAATCTAATCAGAGTAAGATAGCATCCAAGCTATTAGACTGATGCACCCGTTTGGTTTCTACAAATGTTTGCAGCGTCCCTGAAAAAAAAGGTACAAACGCTGCCATGGCAGGAAAACCTTCAAGACCAAATGAAAAACATTATTCAAAAACACTATAGAATAGTTATGTGATATTTCCAAAATTCTAAAAATCATCTTCCAAGAGAGGTTAGTAACTTCCTATTAACTAAATGAATAGTAACCTACAGAAAAATGACGTGTCGATGAAATCAGATGAGCATGATTGTTAGTGATGCCAAATAACCAAACTGCACTGCCAACGTTGATCAATCTAACAAAGCTTTTTGAAACAGACTGCAAAAATTTCATCCTGTAGCCTTTGTTAAGATTCAGCAGAAGTTGTGACATTTTCTTAATTCATTGAACCCTACAGCCCGGTACATCGGGCAGATTTTCCGGTGTCAACTTCCCGACACACTTAAAACAATCCTATGCGTCCAGTACAGAAAAATAGATCTAATAGGTCGCTCTGGGGCAAGGATATTTAGGACTATGGTGATTACAAATGTCCGCGCCCATGATCGCGTTTGAGGCTTGTGTTTACAAAAGATATTGAACATGAAACGAGAAATGTGCGTTCTCGCCTAGAAGGCCAGGGACAGGGGTTTTTCAGGTATTGGTGACCAGGGTTCAAAGGGTTAACTGTTTTCACACTAAATTTCATCAACTCCTCCAGAAAATACATGTATTACAAAGTAACATTTTTTAAGCTGCCCAAACTGTCACGCCTACTGCATACCCCGATACCAGAAGCGTTACATGCTCAATGCAATGAAAATAATGGTTTCTGATAATACAGATCTTTAGAAACATAACGGTCAGAAACTTTCACCTCAAGGAAAACAAGATAGTTGGTCAAATTAAACTCAGCTTGATGTGAATGAATGATGTTGAGATGGACTAGGTTTTTTTTTTCTAAAGCTGTCGGTGAAATGTTATATAAAACACGTAACAAGGGATTTTTTTTTAAACCAGTCCTATTTGTTTCCCTTTGCCAGACAGAAAAGATATTGAACACATTGTGCTCAGAAGTAAATAATCACTTTTCTCCTTGTCATTTGAAGGACTGATCACCAAATAAATTGATAAAATAACTACCATAAAAAGAAGACATTTTCCATACAACATGAATATTTCATGACATACGTTTCAAGCAAAGAGCTAAAAGGTGATTTTTTGTTCCCTCTTTACAATGGGAGATCGTTGTGCTCAGTCCTATTACTTCCCTTTACCAGACAAAAAGGGGACTGAACAAGCAGTGCAAAGAGGGAAAAAATCACTTTTGCTGCCTTTGCTTGAAACATACACCAAGAAAAATTCCCAAAAATTATAGTATAAAGAGA
This sequence comes from Peronia peronii, assembly GCA_039654565.1. Classification (NCBI taxonomy): domain Eukaryota; kingdom Metazoa; phylum Mollusca; class Gastropoda; order Systellommatophora; family Onchidiidae; genus Peronia; species Peronia peronii. The sequence continues at coordinate 3,198 of JBCEWB010947654.1, forward strand.
ATGTTTTCTTCTTATTGTTATAATTTTATCAAATTTTTTGGTGATCACTCTTTGAAATGACAAGATGTAAAATGATTTTTTCCTTTTTACACTGTCTGCTCAACACCGTTTTTTGTTGGGCAAAGGGACATAATAGGGCTGGTCAAAATGATCTCCCATTACACGAGTCCCTCTTTTGGGAGGGGCAGACAGTCTGCAAAACAATCTCCCATTCTTGTTCAACACTTCCTGTATGTGGCAAAGGGAGGTAATTAGGATGGTCAGCCAATCCCCCTTTATTTGAGTAGAAATGTTGAGTCAAGTTCTAAAATGTGGACTGGCATACAGATGTACGTGATATTCCCTTTAGCTTTCAAAAACTCATTTGTAAACTGCTAGTACTGTTGACTTGCTTGTCCTAACGGCCACACATACAAGCTATGCTAACTCTAATAGCCTAAAGGAGCTCTATCTGCTAGGGGTCCTTAATCCGCTGGAAAAAGAGGGGAGACAATCACTGGAAGATGATGTCAGACAGAAACATGAAAACAACTGTCTTAAGATGGAACTGTTTACATTATGATTCTCTACAGCTGTAATTACGTCACAGACTATAGACAATTTGCTGTAGGAAATGGGATGCCACAAACTCACTCAAGCTCTGGGACAAGCTCAGGGTCAGCAGTGTAGTGGAAACAAGGTCAAGGATTTAGAACAGGATAGGGATATAGCTTCACAATAACACTTTTATGGCATCTGACATACAATATTAGTTATAAAAAATTAGAGGCCAAGATGCCGATCTGACGTACAGCATATGACATGAGAATACTTGATTTCACAACAATCAAGGTCGTCATCACACATGGCACAAACAAATGTGTTTATACTGGTATTGTATGAAGAGCTAGTAAAAAATGGACCATGCAGTCAAATTCTGGGGTATCACAAATGTCTGGAATAGCATAAATTTTCTGCCTCAGAGTAAGCCATAGTAAACAAAGATCCAGAGAAGTTTGTTACCCCCGAAGTAAACTTTTTTTTCTTTGACTATGTTAGCAGCAACATCACAAGCGAGAAGTCGACTACATACTAACAGTGGTATGGAAGCAAAGAAAGGCTTTAACAATCGACAAGAAGTGATAAATCGGTTGAATCAATAAAGATATACAACACAACATAAACTTGTCATCGTAACACGGAAATGCCTCATCATATAGTTGAACAAACTGGGTCCGTCATAGGTTGAAAAAAGTTGACATCACGAAGGGGTTAAAGAAATTCAATGTGTTGATTGTGGCAGGTTGTCAAGGTAGTTAGATATTTATCCTGTAAGTTCAACAACGCTGTGCTTGTCATGCAAGCCTCACTAGGTCTGGAGCTGGCTTTCGTTGTGGCGTGGGTGGGGTGGAAGGGGAGTCGGAGGAGTGCGGTGGCACCACTGAACAGGGGAAGAAACAAAAATTAATCCATGGATAACGAATAAAGCAATAACCAGCTCAATGGATCCACAGTGGTGCCGACTGACTTACATCATCATTGTCTTATGGTCCAAAACAGATACGTTGTGATTGGCAGGCTGTCCAGGTCAAACTTCTGATATCTCAAGTGTGATATTTTTTTTTTAAGTAACGGGGCCAGTGACTACACAGGTATAAAATTTGTCTTTAACCCCTTGACTGCCATGGCTGGAATCACTAGAACTTTGAGATTCCATTTCAAATGTTGAAATCTAAGCATGGACAGAGCAATTCCAGTATGGGATGTTTGGGCTTTCACCACTTGACAAAAAACACGGATTTTTAAAAGAACAGAGCTAATAAGCAAGGCAGCAGATTGCATATCCATACGTTTTGGCAGTTAAAAGGTTAATTTCAAGACAGAAATCATTCACCACAGTAATAAATATAAAATAGGCAGAGGTAAATTTGCTGAAATTGATAGCAATGTTAAATGTTCCAGCCCGCTTAGCTCTCCCAGTCTCTGTCAGGATAACAAAGAAAGAAAATAAGATGTAAACAGAACAAAGCCATGTATCTTGATTGGCCAGTTTTCTTTGTAAATTCGAGATATTGAGCAAATACAATAATATGTGAAAATTAGTAATGTGATAGGGTATAAGTACAGGATCACTTGGAATCATGTCCAAGTTACTGCCTATCACAGGATCAGCTCAGGGAGGAATCTGTCAATTTGGATGTCAAAGTGATGGAACAGACATTTCCGCATGCTATAGCGAGGGACAAATGTTGGAAGAGCCATGCTGTATGTCAACTTTTTTTTTTTGGTCAACTTTTAATTGTGACATCTAAACCAGGATTGGAGCAAGTCCAACATAACATAGGACAAGGCCATCAGTGTTAACAACATCATGGACATATCAAGGACGGAATGATACAGACTGAGAGTATGCCTATGTTAAAACAGGGTGTCAAATATTGAATAAAGTAAGTAAATGCTATAGGTACAATTGTTGCATCAAGATCTAAAAAGTGGAACTGGCACAGAGTACTGATTAACAAGGATTACCAAGCTTGAAATAAATATATCAATACATGTGTATGTGGTGCATCATGAGAGTTTGGTCCACAAGGTACATTTTAGGCAAACTGAGTTATTGATACAGTATGAAAGTGTGATCTCTCAGCCATCCTTTGACACCAGTTTCATTGCTCAATGATGTTATCTGACGGAGTTATGAGCAGCTAAAGCTATTGCACGCGGTTGTCGAAAGAAATCAAAATTCCGAGAAATTCGCTTTCAAAGTTTTGCATTATATCTCCTTAGCAAACAGACCCTACTATTTTAAAAGTGATTTTTAGTTTTCAAGTTTAATTCCATGTTTTGATATGTTTACATGATGCAGTGATGCCGAAAGGAAAAAAAAAATCCAAAATTCTACCTTTTGACCCCCCCCTTGACCTTTCTGCCCCATTTGCTCGAAACCGTCCGGTGTACCTTGTGGATCGAATCGTTGTGATGAGCCACATATATATATATAAAATATATATGTTACATCTGTGGAAATGAGATAGAACTGACACAATAGACTTTCTGATTCCAATAATTTAGATAGTCGGTGAGTGTAATACGAATGACATCAGATTAAGAAATCTAAATCCCACTGGACAAACGGACTATCCAAGCGCTTGTTGTTTGATGCAGCACCGTTTTAGGCCTGAGTCCTTGAATGTTTAACACTTACAGCACATAAGTCCATGATAACTAAGATGATAACAAATACTTCTGAGCAAAGCTTTGCCAGCCACAGTTAATTTTAAATATAAGACTTTTATAATGTCCTCTATTTCATATGAGATGAGTCAACACCTGTTACTATACAGGCTATACCTGTGCTTTGTATAAGATTCAGAAGTCTTTACAGTGGTAACCCTACAGTTATAATAAGTACTCTTGTGTAAATCTCTGACACCAATAATTCACTTTAATTATAGGACTTTTTAATGTCCTGTATTTCATACGAGATCAGTCATCACCTGTTACTATACAGGCTGTATTTGTGCTTCGTATGGAAAGAGTCAAGAGAGATATTTTAATATTTTACACTCGAATAATCACAGCAAATTACCATATGTTTCCAGGCCTGTGGTAGCAGATGTTCTTTGGCTATGTTCTCAGTGATAGCATTGGGCTAACTCAATAATGATCTATCCCCACCACAAATGCCAGCATACACAATGATGCGTTTGCTGCAAAAAGCAGCTGTTGCTGATGTGAAGCAAGCCAAATTTGGGAAATGCAAGAAAGCGACATAAGCCATTGGTACTAAATGTTCAGGTATTCACTACAATAGTCAAAATAATTATAAAAGTTCTTGTAAGGAAAATGCAGTTATGAAAGACAATTCCACGATTTTCTTCTGCTGATAATTTCATAATTTCAAGAATCTCATTCCTTTATTTGTGTGGTAACCAAAAGCTGCCATCCAAATGTTCAGGCACGGAGGCTCATGCAAAAACTGAAAAGGTCTAAAATAACGACATTGACATTTATGATGGGAAATTATGAATTGATGAAGAAAATCATGCAAGTCCCTCATTATGAAATCCTCACTATTTTCAATGCCCGAGGCTGTGAACAGAAAGTCATATTTGACCAAAACATAAACATTTGGCAAAACAACATTTTGATTCCCCCCTAGTCAGTGAGATCCTATTGTATAAATCTATGCTAGTTCACAAACACCACCAAATACGACATTTCATCAGTCGTTTCATTATCCATCAGCTTCTCTCTCCTCTCTGATCTCACCACTTCTTCTTCTCTTCTTTTCTGCCTGTTCTCTTATTTCTCTCCCCATCAAATGTAAACTCTATACCGAGCACTTAAAACATTCAGACATAAGTCAGGCTGTCATCATCCCAATTAACTTCTGACATTCATTCTGTTATCTCTCCGTGTTTTATGCCTACTGATTGCTGAGATCCAACCCTTTCCAACTGTCCAACCATAGGGTTTAAGACCATTATCTGCTTTACCCTCTCCCATAAAACTCATTAAATCTATAACAAAATCTCCAATACTTCTGTGGCTTTGCATCCCTCTTTTTTCACCTCTTTCTTAAGCAGAGAGACAACACCAAAATTAACTCGATCTATAGTTTTTCAAAATATCTATGCAAGCATTCAATGTTCTTTTTCCAAACTATTTCCAGCTGTTTTCATGTACAACACTGAAAACTCATTCACAGTGACAGTCATTTGCAATGTGATAGGAGGAAAAAAATCAAACAGGTGATATCATTCCACTGAGACAATATTCCTTGTGTATGACAGTATAACATTGTGTTGTGAGATAAGGTTATACTGTAGGTGACCTCTCACCTTTGGCATACATGACGGGGATGTTGTCTGTGCTCATCTTTGTTTTGCTTTTCACCCCAATCAGCAGTGGACTGCCTCGCCTGGAAACATAAGGGAGACAGGTGACAATGAGAACTCCTAAAAGTGATTAATTACAATTAATTCATTTTATTCATATTTTTGCAGCAGTGTATCCACAGCTGCTGGCTGGCCACTACTTAGTTTGTCCAGCAGTCAACCTGAGTGCGGTACCAGGTTTCACAGTTTATGGATTGTGCAGTGGACCGAGACTAACTGACCGACAGGGCCCCACTGGCCAAGTTTTTCCATGGAATTTTCTGGATTTTGCCCAGTTTTACTTTCCTATAGACACTACCTTCTCACTGTGGTCCCGGTATAAATGGCATATATCAATACTGTGATTATTGCCTCGGCGATATACATATCGATTACTGTAAAATGAACTAGACTAATCCCTGGCCCTAACCTGCTGGGACCCTTGGCTATGCATACTGCCGAGGCAATAATCGCAGTATCAATATATGCCATTTTTATCAGGACCGCAGTGAGAAGGTAGTGCCTTCCTATATCTCAGGTACTAGGTAAAGGAAGGCAATCTACCAAACACGCTTAGAAAGATCAACTTTTGAATTTTATTTCTACATGTTCCAAGAACAGATTCAAACAGTATCAAAGATCAGTAAGCCTCCTCAACAAAGTGAACAATTCTGACCGTTATTAACTAAATTATATGCATTTAATTCATGAGGAACATGGATTTTTCCTCACAAGTAAAATGAAGACAGAAAGCAAAAGCGGCATTCAGAGAGTAAGTTGTGAAAAAATCATACCCAGTGTGAAAAAGATGGCCAGCTCAGAGGCTTGTGAAAAAACCACACTGGTGTCACCAACACATAAACAGGCAAAGAAGAGTAGAATTAAGAAGCAAAAAAGGCATTGTACAGTCCTTATGACCCAGTCACTTGACAAGTTCACATAGCGCGTGCCCAGAAATATTAGTTGTTTGTTATACAATATCAATAACAGTATAAAAAAAAAATCAAACTACCAGTTTGTGTCCAGAATTTATATTTATATTTAAAAAAAAACCAGTAAACCAAATATTTACACTGGCTTATCTAACCCATGACAGCACATTCATTCTATAATGTTTTAATGTTAACATTCAGAGATTTCAGAGTATGATTTACACATGTCTCGCACCCAGGGAAAATGTGTTGGAAGTCGTACCAGGAGATTTCAACTTACAGCTGTTTTTAACTGTTTTCCGAGTGAGATACCAAAATTTGTTTATTCATTTTCCACAAAACAGAAATTCAACCTTTTCTTACCTGACAACAAATTTGGTATCGGAAATTCATTAAAAACGGCTGTAACTCACGATCGCCTGGAGCGGCTTCCGACTCATCTGCTCTGGGCGCAAGACATATAATGTCACATAGAACAGCTCTGAGGGTTGTCCACAAATTCCTAAATTGCTGCTTACAGAACTGCAGGTCTCTGGCAAAAAAAAGGCATCTTGAATTCTGAGAATCATTCGAGTCATTGATATATCTGTTGAATTAATTATAATATAAATCATATGTGTTTTGTAGTTTGTAACATTGATTGCAAATGACACATTTCTACCTGATGAATACAGGAGAGATACAAACTTGTAAAACTGTCCAATAAGAAATGATGACTCACATACACCACAATCAACGCCCCCTGCATTTCTTAAATTTTATTGGGGATATTAATATTCACTGATGATGCTTGTTTCTTCATCACTGTGATAAACTTCTTATTCTTAAATGAAATTCTATGGGATTGAATTTCTAAAACCTTACATTTCATGACTTTTCTGTAGAACCTCAACTATGAACTAATGCTGCTTTCAACTGTTCTGTCATCTGGTGGAGGAATGCATTTATTGTGAGAAATGGATATGTCAGCTGCTGCATAGAGTTTAGCAATGTGGATCAAGAGCTGGTTTGTTGCAGAAGCCTTCATGATCATGGTCTCATTTTCGGTCATTTTCAATATGTTCCTTTGTGATATGTACAACATTTTTGACGAGATCAGTGAAAACTTTCCACTAAAGATAATTCTTATAACTGTTTCCACAAAGGAAAGACCAGGATAAGCTTGCAATACATTTTTTGTTCCTCAGGATACTGCCCAACCTAGAGCAAACTGGGCCTTGTCTTTTTGGATATTTCTCACTCTTAAATA
>JBCEWB010947765.1:0-15378 GCA_039654565.1 Peronia peronii
GACGTCGGGCTTCCCTACCCACTGGAAGCCAGGGGACCGTTGAGTCACTGAAAAAATGCGGGTTTTCGATCTTCGTGCCCTGCCATCCCCCGATGCAAGACCCGCGAGTAGATCACGGCTGGTTTTTCCATGAGCAGACGCCAAACCACAAGCCACTGCGCCCTCTATAATGTAATGGTGACAACATTAAGACTATCATAATAAGAGCTATAATAATGAGATAATAATAATGATGATAATAACAACGAAAGAAAAGAACAGTAATAGACAGTCAGAATTCAAAATTTCATCCGGTTGTTTTGAACTGAAAAATGCATGATGGTAAAAGACCTTCAAATATTCCCTAAGGTCTTATTGTGCTTTCCGAGTACCCTATAATAATATGTGCTATCGAAAAGCTTTTTCAGGCAAATTACTCCCTTTGCCAGAAATATGAGATACGATAGCTTACAAGCATCGTAAAGAAGGTAAAATATCATATTTGCTCCTAGTACTTGAAACGTGATAAACAGAAATTTCTGAAAAATAAAAAAAAATTCTCATCATCATTTTTTTTTGTTTTTTGTTTTTGTTTTCTTTTTTTCATAATTTTTTGTTTTACGTCTTACAAGCGTAAAAGTGTTTTTCTTCCCCTTTTCTTTATAATATTTGAATTATACATCTACCTGGCATGTGGAAATAACCTGCTTGGCTGAAAAAAAAAAAACCAAACCGGCTTATTGTCACAACCTCTAAAGAAATTTTGAGAAAACAGAGTGAGAAAAACAAACACACAAACAAAAAAGTAAGACTAACTTCATAAGTTTGTGTTTTAACACCGTTATTTGCAGAACATTATACTCTGCACTTATTTCCAAAAAAAATGAACAAAAGCTGCATAAAATTCTGAACTTTATTTCCAGAGCATCTTCTTTTCCCGTCAGTCCTTTAGCCAAGGTCTTTGTTTTCATTCCTGTTACTCACGTTATCTTGCACGCTGCTCATAAACACGGCCATGCCACTGCCAAACTTCTCTACGCGTGAACTACAGATTAATTTGCTTTGCCACCAAACACGTGCCATCTCTTTGACAATTTGCTCCAAAGTTTTTGTCGTTAACGTGTTTTTTGTCTTTTTGATCAGCTCTTAAACTTTAAACAGGAAACAGATTAGATTCGGTCACCTTAAAAAACCATAACAATAATAGCAATGTACATAGTGAACTAAGGAGGGGAATAACTAGAAGAAGGAAAAAGACAGAAAGAACAAAAGAAAGAAAGACAGGAAGAAAATAAGAAAGAGAAAAAGAAAGAGAAAAAGACAGAGAGACGAAAAGAAAATGAAAAAGAAAAAAGAAAGAAAGAAAGTCAGACAGAAAAAAATAAAGAACAAAAAGAAGAGAAATGGAGTGATGAGAGCTGATTAAAACCAACAATGTCAGGATTCCCCAGTAGTTTCTACCCCCGCAAGAGATGCCGCCATAATTATCAAGAAAATAAACAAGACAAAACTTCGCTTTACAAATTCATTCAAAATTTCAACATGATTTTGGACGTCATTTTTTAATTTTTTTTTTTTGCAGCGGACAACGTAAACTTTCCCTTGTTTATTTTTCCTGCAGAATTTGACATCTCAAAATGCCAAAACGTTTCTTTCCCCCCCCCCCCCCCTTTTTTTTTTATTTTGGCTAGAATTACGGACATATTCATTTTATAGTTATTAGCAGAATATATATTGTAGTTATTAGCAGAATATATAAAAAGTTTAGATTATTAAAGTGAACGCATGTTACAAAAAAATAAAGACGCCACATGGCAAACCGATTTTGTTTATAATATCCTTTGATAGCTTTACCTTTTTCCTTGAACTATCTTTAATCACTCATCTGTATTATAAATCTGCAACAAAATCCATGAAAGGCTTATGGACTCGACAACTACTAAATGTATCCATATCAAATTTGGCACACGAACATTGTTGCATAAAGATCGGTGTTTCTACTTACAAAAAGCCGGAAAAAAAGTATACTGTTTCGCGTTATTCTTAAAAGGCGATAAAATTGAATAGTAAACTCGCCAGAATGTTTGATCCGAATTGTACGTTTGCTAGAAGTGCGCATTAAGTTATTGTTCTCATCCCGCTTCCGCTCACAGGGCATTCAAAACACCAAACACGTTTTCTTCTGAGTACATCACTTTGAATCGCACAGCAGTCTCGGGTTGTCCTATATTTTAAAAAAATCTCCCACGGAGGCCGGGGATACTCTACTAGTATTATATATATATTAGTGCACCTTTATAACTCGTCAACATATTCTGTTGTGATAGGCGCAGTAAAGTCGTGGTCATGCAGATGAGCCGTTAAATCCCATTCTAAATCTAGCCTCACCAATTATTATTAAGAATGTTGTTAGATTTCTTTACTGATCATTCTTTTTCCAACTGTCGAATAATGCTGCTCTCGTTGTTGTTGTTGTTCCTGCTGTTGTTGTTGTTGCTGTTGTTGTTGTTGCTGTTGTTGTTGCTGTTGTTGTTGTTGCTGTTGTTGTTGTTGTTGTTACTGGTGTTGTTGTTGTTGTTGTTGTTGTTGTTGCTGTTGTTGTTGTTGTTGCTGTTGTTGTTGTTGCTGTTGTTGTTGCTGCTGCTGTTGTTGCTGCTGCTGCTGTTGTTGTTGCTGCTGTTGTTGTTGTTGCTGCTGTTGTTGTTGTTGATGTTACTGTTGTTATTGTTGTTGTTGTTGTTGTTGTTGTTGTTGTTGTTGTTGTTGTTGTTGTTGTTGTTGTTGTTGTTGTTGTTGTTGTTGTACCACGAATAATCAGATCATCTTGCTGTGTTACATGGGCTACTGTGGGCGTATTGTCTTTTCACAATGCATAGTTCAATCTAAATTCAGCTGAGTTCCTTGACAGCAAGGAAAATTTTCCTTCAGCCGCTTGACATGTGCAGCCATCGACATGCCCCAGTTTGGTCACGTGTTCGCTAGGGAAGCCATTGTTTGAATGTGCCAAATTTGGAGGTAGTTTTGTTTGGCACGAAATAATGAATAAAAGTCCAAGGAAAGGCCATGGGTACAATAACCTCTGTCTTATAAATTTGGTTTCACGTTGTTTTTTTTTTTTTGTCTGTGTATCATTTTTCAGTGGATTATTGCGCTGAAAATTTCGATAACAGAGCCGGGTTCACACCCCCCCCCTCCCCCCACCCTGCTCCCCGAATCATGTTTTGGGTAGTCATTTTAACCACAACTAAGTCAAACCTTTTTCTAAGTTTAACACTTTTCCTGCCAAGACATTAGGACACATCTAACGACTGTTCATGGTGTTTATAAACTTCAAGTAGAAAAATAGAGTTAGGGAAGATTCTGATAGTTTACCTCAAAAGATACAAATATGGAGGTCCCTGAAACAGATATTTTCATCACTTGGTGCACTTTTACGAATTCCAGAAACCTTGGCATGCAAAGTGTTAATAAGGAGGGGAAGATGGAGGAGGGAAGGATTTTTACCCCACATTTTCCCTCTAATTTGTGCATGCTGACTCTGAATTTGAAGCTTGAAAAATCCTTACTTAAAGAATTCAAAAATCACTCCCCCCCCCCCCTCTTTTAATGGCTTGTTGGAGTCCGTTGGTCACTTTCAAAGTGTTAACTAAAGGACCCATGCACCATTCGGCGGGCGTGAACAACAACGCTGGTGCTAACTTCCAAATCAATCTTACAACTGACCACAAATTATTTGAGAAAGGACTCTCGTACCAACTTGACAAGGTCAATGCTATATTTTATATTTCTCTCCTTTAGTTTGTTTCTCACTGTTTCTCATGTTCTCTTCCAAATGTTCACGAGTTTCTTTCATCCCTTGGTAATGTAATTAAATCCCACCTGACGTTGGCGTGTTTCGCGTTTATATAATCGAATTAGCGCCCGTTCATTTTCTGTATTTTCATCAAGTCGATGTCTATTTGAGAGGCGACACGATGAAATCAGGCTCTCGTCAAACTGAGCCAACCGGAGAAATCGCGTGTTTTTTTAACAATGAATGAATTTTTAACGTAACTGTTTTTTTCTTCAGCAAATCCTTCTATATCAATCTAAAAATGCGTATCAGTTTACTGAAATAGATCGAGTAAAAGCCCAAAAATTATAATTTAGTGGCATGGCCTAACAAGGTTTAATAGGATTTACAAAAGTTATCGGCCATTTTCTCAATAAATTCAGCTGCTGCAATAGGTCACCGCCATCATCTTTAATTGCCAATATCTCAACTTCTACTTAAGGTAGGACAATCATTTTTTCACACACTGAAAAGGAAATGAATAATCTTTACAGCGATACCAATAACTCCACATGCTCAAAATTTGACGAGAGCCTGATTTCATCGTGTCGCATCTCTTTTATAGAAATAATCGGTATTTTTTTTCTCAAAAGTTACTGGATCTGAAGTCCTTTCATCTCTTTCTCAGTTCTGCCCACGTGTAGAGGTGTTGGAATTTTTTATCTTGGAGGGTTTTGATTACAAGGAATATCTCAGCAATTTTTCAGGAAAATGAAAAACCTACAGCTTTTCTATTATAACTCTCTGCTACCTTCAAACTCTGCATGGACATGTTTTTTTCTTTTTTGTTTTCTTTGGTTTTTTTTTCTTAAATACATTATACATCAGGGTTGGGTTGCGTTGGGGTTTAACGACACATCAGCAAGATTACGGCTATATTGTGTCAAACACGGTAAAATACATCAAGAAGAAGAGAGGAAAGAAAGCGGGACAGAAGACAGGAGCAAGGAGAGAGAGAGAGAGAGAGAGAAGAGATGTCTCCCCTGGAATGTTGAGGATGGTACTGCATGGGAGACATCCCACCGATGGCGGGCTTACACCACCTGCAGCTGGGAGTAGAGAACCTACTTATAAACCCCGGGCCCCCACGGGGGAGTGGGGGGGGGGGGACATTATGTACTACGCTTCGTGTACTGTTTTGTATCTTTTCTGGTTCTTGAAATAGAGGGACATACGTCACTTGCAGCTGGCGAAAACGTATTTTTAACAAGTCAGCGGTGAGGGACACCCATGTACTCGTGAAGCAGAAAGCATGTCATTGATTACATCCACAAAAAGACTTTACGAACATTTTTGTGAGTGGTCAATTATACTGGCAGACAGCCTTGAGCACTTACGATTTTCCAAGGGAAAGTTTATTCAGTGTACATCCTACAAAATGCCTTGATGTTACAGATGGTAGTTCTTCTACAACAGAAATCAATACGTTCATTAAACACTCACTGATGATACGTGATCTGGCGTAATCAAAAATTGTAAATGAATAAATTTACATTTTGACTTGTTTTATAAATGACTGCTACATCCGTAACTTAAAGGATTAGGACCCGTGTAGAAAAACACGTGAAAACATGGGGCTTATTATTATCTTATAAAATGAAAATATTATGCGAGCCGTGTGTCGCTTGCGGCAATAAAAAAAATATTATCCGTGATATGCAAAGCAAACTTATATTATGCTGCGATCCTATATTGTTATATTTATACAACTAGAAACTATAATTTACATACAATTAATATTGCTAATAATGCAAATTCGTTTATCCTTTTACAGCCTCTGTGTCTATGAGAGGCAGGCAAACACTCGACAAGTTGAATTTCTGTCCCAGAACTATTCAAGTTAAGTTCTAACTGAGATCGATACAAAATATAATGAAGGCTAATATTTTGGTATGGTTATCGGAGGTTTCTAAAAGCTTGCTCTCTCTCTCTCTCTCTCTTTCTCTCTCTCACACACACACACACACACACACACATATTCTCTCTCTCCCTCTCACTCTGTCTCTCATTCCAACGCACAGAGAGTCGCTCTCTTTCGCTCTCTCTGTTTGTCTCTCTCTCTCTCTCTCTCTCTCTCTTAAACCTTTCCCTTCACCACATATCATATTTTTCGACCGATTTTTTTTTCTTACATGTGCGTCACTTCTAAACCATTTTTTTTTCGTAAACCACTCATTTGTACTCATAGGCAACAAATTTCAAAGATCGTCAGCTGCCAGTCTCTCCCCTCCCATATCTCTGACTGACTCACGGATGCTGTGAATTCTGAGACAGTTTCGGAGTTAAGACGCCCTCACAAATTTAATCATAATGAACGCTTTGAACACATTTAGAAGCTCCATCATCCTTCTTAACTCTCTTAATGGCAGTAAATGTTTCTTACAAAATCCTGACATAGAATAAGCTGTTGTATCGTACGAAATTTTATATCTTTGCAAAGTAGATCTTGGAGTCTTAGACTGTTGAGAAATAAATCAAGTTCTTGAATCTGAACAGTATAAAAGTGGACAAATTTGATAGCGTTTACTATGAAAAGATATTTTTTAATATAATGAAAGTGTTCAATGATAATAATTTCCCAAAATCACATAACTCCAAATGTTATGTACGTATAACGTGTCTGAAGCAATAACTAGGACTGACTAATTTAAAGGTATCAAAATGTAGGACAATAAGGAAAGAGAGAAAGAGAGAGAGAGAGAGAGAGAAAGGTTAGAGGCAGAAAGGGAGAGAGAGAGAGAAAAAGGTTAGAGGCAGAAAGGGAGAGAGAGAGAGAGAGAGAGGTTAGAGGCAGAAAGAGAGAGAGAGAGAGACAGCGACAGAGAAACATTATTGGAATAACAAAATACTACATCATATGGATGATCTCTGTAATTTTTACACCCATCCGTCCGAAAGTCAATTCATAATAATATACCGCCTCTGGCCAGCCTGGAATGATTTAATACACCTTGTCAAACATTGGTCAGAGAACACACAGTCCCTGAAACGATATTTATATTTTTACTTTAATGGCATGAAACACCGAAGAGAAAACATGAGGGGTTCTAACCATCTAAGGGTTAAAATTGTGAAATATGCTATTACGCATACCGTCTAAGTAAGACAAGATAGCAGAACACGGTACCCGCCCAGCTGATTATTAAATTTGTTAAACTCATTCCTTCCTCTTGGGCTATCGGCTTCAGAAGTGCAGTTTTGGCGGCAGTTGGCTGGAGGAATTCGGTGCAAAGCAGATAAATCGCACACTTATTTCCAAAGGAACATTTAATCCGTGCAAATCACCGGGCCAAATAACAAAAATGGCGTAACAGATAATAATAATAATAGTAATATGCAATATTAAGTTTGACCTGCTCTGCAGTATTTTTCTGTACAGATGGAAGCAGAACGTGATATGACGGGGCAAACCGCTATAGTTAGGACAACAAAAAAGTTAAACATTTCATTGAAGATAAAACTTTCACTAACTTTTATTAACAATCTAATTTGTTATAGATCTAAATCTTTTTATCTATTTGTGTATGTCTTGAATCTTATTGTTATTTTTATTTATTATTTAAAGGAGAACAAAAGCGATTTATTAATTTCTAATACTAGTAGTCCTCCATTTCGATATGCCCATTTTTCAGCATCGTCCATATTTATTATTACAAACAGATCTATGGCTGAAATGATTGAACAAGAGTAAGGAAGGGGATCATAAGCGTGGGATGTCTCGGCTTTGGGATTGAGCTTTTCGTGTTGACGGTGTCACGGCGGTCTATCTCACACCACTCATTAATTATGCCAACTTGAATGCAGGAAAAGGCTTTTCCATCTATTCATAGGTCGGCAGTGCGATTTCTGCTTTCGGACTGGATAGTATCTGTTCAGATGCGGATTTCTCCTTCGGGCATGCGCAAAGGTAGGCATGATCACATGACATAATAATAATCTAATCTGGGTGGTCCTAGTCGTGTCAGATTGACCCATCCAACCTCTAGCAAGAGGCAGAGATAGTAGGGATTGATGGGGGCGGGGGGGGGGGTAGATGAGTGGAGGGGAGGGAGAGGAAAGAACTGAGACATAATTATACAAAGCTGCTACTTTATTTGTTCACAAGAGGTACGATTTGCCCACAAGAGCGAGAGAGAGGGGGGGGGGGGGGACGGGGGTAACAAACGTTTTCATGAGATGACATAAGATAGCCCTTTTTTATTGTCCACTTGGGGTGCGATCTGGCTTGGAGGGGGTGAGGGGATCGAAAGGGGAGTAGGATGGGAAGGGCGGAGGGATTTCTACGAATATAAAAATTTTATGTTGTGCGATAAAATAGAAAATTGTGCTTCCAAACATACACATTCTTTTCTTATGAAGAAGGAACACGTTCATAACTGATAATGAATAATCATCCAGAGAAAACTTTCCACCCCCTTACAACAAAACACACCCTCAGATACGTCTGTAATATGTGATCAAAATAAGTCACAGGCAGGATTTTCCAGTGGCTAAATAGAACACCGCAGTCTGACGTAAAAGGGCAAAGATATAAAATGATGGCTGATGGAAATGGTCCTTGAGAGAACATTATGCTAAGAGACCATATCCAGGTGGGTTGAGATGAAACGGATAAATGGATGCATTTGATCTTAACCATTAAATCTTTCCACCACAAACACACACATAAATCTTGCACTATCTTTGACTTACATAATGTTCTGATCGAGAGTTTTTAGATTCGTTTGATTTTGCTCGCTTCGATTTAAACTTCTGGACTAGTAGGCCGACTTGCTGACGAGTACTACACACACACGACGTAGGAAACATGTTCACTTTCTGCAGTTTTCTTTGTTTCTGTTGGATAGTTTTATCTCCTCCTGGAAAGAAGAAGAAGGAGAATTTTATGAATGCGATGAAGTAGACAGGTAACTAAACACACAGATATTTTAATGCTAGCCGTTAACAACTTTTATCCCTTTTGATCTTGCAGATTTTTTTTCGTTGCAGTGAGAAGAGAAGGAAAATGCAGAGAGAAGAATGAGCTGGAGATCAAAACCAATCAATGTTGGGGTGGTGAATAAAAAAGAGAAAGAGATAGTTGAGAACAGAACAAGAAATTTCCAAGAACATTTCGAACGTTTAAAAGTCGGAAGAACGTAACAGAAAAGAAAGGATACCATTTGAGACGCGACACGATGAAATCAGGCGCTCGTCAAACTGAGGCGAGCGGAGAATTTACGTGTTTTTCAACAGTGGACGAATTTTTAACGTAATTTTTTTTTCTTCACAAAACCCTTCAATCTAACAATCTAACAATGCATTTCGGAGTTAAATTTGCTGAAATAGATTGAGCAAAGGCCCCAAAATTGCAGTTTAGCGGCATGGGCTAACAAAGATTAATAAGGATTTACAAAAGTAATCGGCCATTTTCTCACTAAATTGAGCTGCAGCAACAGGTCACACCCATCGTCTTTAATTGCCAATAGCTCGACTTCTACTTAAGGTAGAACAAAAAATTTTTACTCACAGAAAGGGAAATGGATAAGTTTAACTTTGGTACCAATAATTCCATAATATGCTCAAAATTTGATGAGAGCCTGATTTCATCGTGTCGCATCTCATTTCTGTGTCACGGAGAATGTGTTTTTGTTCTGGCGGTTGAATCTCTGCAGAACAGATTGAGGCCAAGGGAAGAAAGAGGCACTAACATCCCATTAGGAGAAACTTTGTCTGAGGTATGAGGTGATGCAGAAAACATTGAGGTCAGAGAAGAAGCAGCAGCTCTGCAAACAGATAAAAGAATAGAACTTACTTGGTTGCGGATGTTACCGGTAATAAAAACACTGCTAGGAAAAGGCTGATCGAGAATTGACGATGTGTTACTGCCGTAAACTTCACACTTAGCCAGGGATTCTCAACATGGAGTGGATGGATAGATGAATAGGTACATAGACAGACTGACAGACACGTGGATGAATAGTTGGATAGGCAGACAGACAGACAGACAGACAGACAAACAGACACACAGACAGGTGGGTAGATAGGTAGGTAGGTAGGTAGGTAGGTAGGTATGTAGATAGGTAGATAGGTAGGTAGGTAGGTAGGTAGGTAGTTAGGTAGGCAGACAGACAGACAGACGGACAGACAGATAAGCAGGAAGGCTGAAGGTAGGGAGATAGATAGGTATAGAGAGAGGGCAGACAGACGGACGGATGAACGGATGGATGGATGGATATACAAACAAACAGACAGACAGATAGATAAAAAAGTTATATTTGATGACTGGAGTAAAATGCTAATCTCAGTCATATTTATATGTCGGTGCGTTTCTTTAGATTTTAGAAATGTGATACGTCAGTAACTGTAAACAACTGCCTTTGTAGTGTGTGTGAATTTCCATCAAACATTTTCTAGGGTGCAGTACATACAGAACTCTGGGAATCCCTGCTCTGTTACATTCTGTGCAAGGTAAGACAGTCTGTTATCTTTGTGGCAGTTTTACACCTAAGAAATAGTGATAGATTTGCCACCTTTGAATTAGTCAGGTACAAAGGGACCCAGAAAGGGTCTTCACTGAAAAAAAAAAAGTTTCCTTTATCGTCCTCTTTCTTTCAAATGCAGCCATTTTTTTGGGTCGATGCAAAAAATTTAAACCAAGCGTTCATGAGCATTTTGAAGAAGACATTAACCAATTCAAGCGAGACCATCTATGGAAATCTCATAGCCCTTCTCATAGTGAAGGATTGTCTAGGAATATGAGGTTTAACGTGAATTTAACAAAGCAAACCCATGAAAAACCCGTGAGCGGATTTTTGTTACTTCCTGGCTCCAAACGACCCGTGTTAGAGAAAGATTGATGTTAAAATCGTTTACTTTATCACTGTGAAATATGGACTCATAGAAACAAATAGAATGATAATAATAATAAGCAAATTGAAAAACTAATAAGACCCTAAAATGGGATAGATTTTTTTGTTTGTTTGTTTCTTTGATTCTTCTTTTCTTTCTTTCCTTCTTCTTTCTTTCTTTCTGCCTTTCTTTCTTTCTTTCTCTCTCTTTCTCTTTCTTTTTCTCGTTCTATTTTTGTTATCAGTTTTTTTTTTCTTATAGAAGGACAGACACATGTTTACTAAAAAAAATAATTTTAAATGTCCACGGACCAACTTTGAAAGATGCTGTCATTTTTATTAACTTTTCCATTCACAGATTCTGACTAAGACATTTGGAGATCAGTGACCCAAAGAGCGCAGGAATCTGACAAGAGTGACAAGCTCACAGTAGGGAAACACTCCAGAGAGCCCCAATACATGACCTGAAATACAAATATAAAACCAGTAGCTAACGGCTATCCAGTGTCGGAACAGCCCGTGGACAAGGTGT
This sequence comes from Peronia peronii, assembly GCA_039654565.1. Classification (NCBI taxonomy): domain Eukaryota; kingdom Metazoa; phylum Mollusca; class Gastropoda; order Systellommatophora; family Onchidiidae; genus Peronia; species Peronia peronii. The sequence goes on from JBCEWB010947765.1 coordinate 11,174, forward strand.
TAGGCGTCTGCTCCTCGGCAAAATAACAATAATAATAATATATAATGGGTTCGAAATTCGAAATTTACCGGAGGAAGGGAAGATTAGAAGATAAGAACCTGCATTTTTTTTCACTGACTTAACGGTCTCCTTGCTTCATGGGTAGAGAATCCCCGACGTCTAGTCTTCTCCGATAAGGGCGAATACGTTTTTCAGGTCCAGTGTGTATGTTATGCACGTTAAAGAATCCTAAGCAGTAAAGTTACGCTGGCGGAAACGCCGCTGCCAGGGCAAAATTTCCGTATTTCCAAATTTCTACCTACAAAAAATTCTTCTCGCAGGGCAGATATATAGCTCTAACAGAGCAGGCATTTAAAGCCGAGATAATTCCTCTCTTAGGACTAATACTTTAGCTAGGACACCCATAAAAGCTAAGATTCATAGGTCTATATACTGGCTATCCTAAAACTAGAAATAGTATTCTTTTGTAAAACGCCGACATTAACTGTATATTTCAAATAATATAGAACCTTTATACTGTCTTGTATATGAAGCCACATAGCTTCAATAAGCGTAAATATATAGGCTATGCTATACTAGTGCTGCTTATGGAAAGAGTTAAAAGACTATATACACATGATAATAATAATAACGATAATAATATGAAGAAGAAGAATATAATAATAATAATAATAACAATAACAATAATAATATAGATAATAACAATTACAATATTAATAATAACAGTGAGCAATGTCTACATTTCTTCATGCATGACAACACCAGAAAGGCAAAATCATGTGCATTGTAAAACACTTCTTTGACAGGGAATTTGGGGGCAGGGGAGGAGAAGGAGGGGGATTCCTACAGCTCAACAGTGAAATGTTACAAGTTCGTTACATTTGTTCAAGTGGCTCCCCTATGGAGATATGGGATACGGTTGTATATTCTAACCCCTTCCTTCTCTCTACAGCGGTCTGTGGGGTCATTGAAAAGGTTAACGAGACCTCTATGCAAAGTTCAAAGTTGACAATGGAAAGTTCAGTCTTAGATACCGTCTTTCTGCACGCAATCGATGTTTAAGAAGGCACACTGGTCTGCGTGGCTGTAGAGGACATGGTCCCTGCCATTGTTTTGCTGATATCTTATGTCGATACAGTTATAATTACCTAATGGGGGATTGCTCTGACCATTTGCGCCTACAGACAGAAGGTCAGCCGGGCTATTGCGCATGCGTATGACGTCATGCCGCACGAACTATAGGGTTAGGGTTAAGATAAGGGTTAGGGTTAGGATTAGGGTATATATAATAACAATAACTTATTTAGATCGATCTAAATCTTTGCAGAAAAAAACAAAAAGATGTCCTGTTTGAAAACACAGCTCATTGCCGTTTCCGCACATGGGCATCAGGCCGGCTGACGCATGTGCTCTGACCAGCCTTATTACTTCCCTTTGCCAGACACAAGAGGGATGTTGAAGAAGCGGTGCAAAGACAAAAAAAAAAATTACCTTTGTGTTCTTTGCTTGAAACTTACATCATGAAAACTTCGGAAAGTTTCATGGTGTAAGGAAAATGGTTCCTTCTTATTGTAACAATTCTGTCAATTTATTGTTTTGTTATCAGTCTCTCGAATGACTGGAAATAAACTGATTTTTATTCCTCTTTACACTGCTTGTTCAACAACGTTTATGTCTGGTAGAGGGAAGTAAACTTGCTGGTCAAAACCATATCCCATAGCAGCAAATGGAAGATCGTTGTGCCCAGCCCTATTACTTCCCTTTGCCAGATAAAAGCGGCGTTAAGCAAGTAGTGTAAAGAGGAAAATATCCCTTCATTTCATGTCATTCGAAAGACTGATCAACGATAAAATAGATCAAATTACAACAATAAGAAGGGACCATTCTCTCTATACTTTAACTTTTGGGAAATTTTTTCTTGATGTATGCTTCAGTCAAAGGAGGCAAAAGTGATTTTTTTTTGTTCCTCAACACCTCACGGGATAACCTCCAACAGGAGGTTGAAAAACGTATATAAAGCGTAACATTTCAAATTGAAGTAAAACGGTTGGGCACTACGATTTCCCATTGTACAGAGAATAAGTTCAGGAGTGTTGTTGTTGTGTTGAGGTTTAACGACACATCAGCACAATTATGGCTATATTGTGTCAAAGATACGTTTACACGTCAAGAAGAAGAGAGGAAAGAAAGCGGGACAGAAGACAGGAGCAAGGAGAGAAAGAAGAGATGTCTCCCCTGGAATGTCGAGGATGGCACTCCATGGGAGACATCCCACCGATGACGGGCTTACACCACCTGCGGGTGGGAGCAGAGAGCTTACTTATAAACCCCAGCCCCCCGCGCGGGAAAGTTCAGGAGTTGGTTTGAAGGTGGTAATAGCTGAGAAATAAAACAGGTCAACAAAGATGAGGTTTAACAAAGAAACAAAGAATAAGGTCAAAAACAATAAATTGCCTGAGGTTCATTATTGAAAGGGCCGGGCGAAAAGGAAATTAACAGATGACTTTAACAGAGTGAAACAGTAAAACTAGATTAGCTATCGCTAGCTAAGGAAAGATAAAAACAAGAATGGAGACTTAATTACAAGGTAGAGATGTGTCACAAAGAGATACCATGAGCTGAATTTGTGAACTCCACCTAGACTTTGGCAAAGAGTAATAAACGAATGAGTAAATAAATACATATATGAATAATATAATGAAATATAATACATAATGAAATTAATACATAAATCTAGTCATGCAATAGTAAATAATAAATAAGTAGATAATTGATTAGATAAACAGACAGATGAACAAATGATAGGGAGTTTAATAAATACAAATAAGAATCAGTAAACGAATAAAGGAAACAAAGAACAAATAAATAAATGAATAAATAATACGTTAATAAAATAGAATGAATTTTAATAATGAGATTTTCTCCCACAAAGAGAAAGGCCAATGAAACAGGAGAGGTAAAGAGAAAAAGAAGGAACAGATAACTCTAAGTGTTTATGTAATCATGAGGACGGAGTTACAGCCCCACAAGGGTGATAATCATTGCACTGCTCTCTCTCTCTCTAGCACCCGTTTCCCTCGCAATCTGTCCTAAAGTATTAATGTTTGTCTTTTATCATGTTCTACCTGTGCGTTTGGGGATTGAGTGTTTACATCTTTTCTCTGATTCTCACATCAAACTGCTATGAAACGGAGACCATAAATATCGTCTTCGAGCAAAACCAACATGGCACAACCGTTCCTAAGTCATAAGCACAAACAGTTACGCCGATATTCCCTGGCTGGTGGGCGTGATATCGTGTCTTGCTGTTTCACTTACCTAGCCAGTTGTACACCAAGTTTACATTTTTCTCCATCCAGTGAGAAGAAATTTTGGCAATAATTTGAATGAGGGTGAGTAATCTCATAGGAAAGGCATGGGCGTTACCTTCGTTCCTCCCCTTCTCCTCCTCCCCCCCCCCCCCTTCCTCATCCCAGCCATCGATGCGGTTTTGGTTTTTTTTTTGCCCTTAACTCTTTGCAATACTAAACGTTTCTGAAATTCATAAAAGTGCCTCAAGTGATGAAAATATATGTTTCAGGGATCTCCATATTTGTATCTTTTGAGGTAAACTATCAGAATCTTCCCTAACTCTATTTTTCTACCTGAAGTTTACAGACATTATGAACGGTTGTTAGACGTGTCCTAATATCTTGGCAGGAAAAATGTTAAGGTGAAGAATCTTTCTCAACCGTCTCTTTTCTCAATCCGCGTGTGAATACTTAAGTTTATAGGAACCAGTGAGGTGCCTGGACAGGTCAGCGTAACCTGAGAATGCCAGTTTTATTCCTGTGATATGTTTGTGGTTTTACTACACATCAGTGGCGCCTCATCATCCCACGATACAGGTTCAGTGCGGTCTGTGCATCAATCTAGCTATTTTGTCTGTGGGTTTGAATAGCTGTTATCTTCTTTCTCTCTTTATCTGAGTGTCTGTCCATCCCCTCATCCATCCATTCATTCATCTGTCAGTCCGTCTGATGATCCACCCGTCCGTCTCTCTACGCATCCAAACTATCTCTGTCTGTCTGTCTGTCTGTCTGTCTGGCTGGCTGGCTGGCTGGCTGGCTGGCTGGCTGGCTGGCTGGCTGTCACTCACTCACTCACTCACTCACTCACTCACTCACTCACTCACTCACTCACTCACTCACTCACTCACTCACTCA
>JBCEWB010948096.1:0-32598 GCA_039654565.1 Peronia peronii
CTCTCTCTTTCCCTTCTCTCTCTCTCTCTCTCACACACACATACAGTGCATGCATACACATTGGCTTGTACTAAACATACATGTAGACTTGCATACACCTGTCCAACTTTTACATAGTAACTGTGTGTATTCTAACCTGTTCCATTTCTCGCTTCTGTCCCCTCAGCTCTCTGGCCTCGGCACTGGATGTCTCCATCCTCTCGCTCAAGCTGTCAAGCTCCTGACGATGTCGGTGCTTCAGGTCTTTGTTGTCCTGCTCCAGTCTGGCAATGGTGCTCTCATACTTGGCCTGCAGCGTCATGCACATACATAAAAGAGGTCATAACATCATAGTACGAAAACGGAATCACACAGACACAGCTTGATAAATACCACAATGATGCAAAGAAATATGTAAAATATTCCTCTGAGGTAATGAAAACAGCTCATTAGCTGCATGTACAAACAGCGAAAGTAATTCTACCAGAGACCATGAAAACACAATCAGGTTATAAATGGTGATCACCAAACAGATCTATCAGAATAACAAAGAAAATACCTACATATAAGAAACATACATGTCATCTGCTCAGATTATGAAGCACAGTTATATATCTAACTGAAAAATGAAATCCATCACTTTCTATGAATTTTGTAGAATTTAAATTATGTTTGTGTCTGACAGTTCCACCTATGGACTGGTATAGACAGAAACCATACGGCACGCTTACTGTTAAGGAAGTAAAATAAATGGCATGATCCCAATGACCACTAGAACCTATAGCATACTGACTGTTGCAGGAAACTTACTTTGTCTACCAGCAGGAAGTTAAAGGAAAGGCAAAGGTTTCACATGGGGAACTACTTTCACATGCTAGAGATTAAGACTATTTAAGAAAATACTGGACGTTTACTGAAAGGCCTAAGTTATCTGCCTCCAGCTTGAAAACTTTGGTCTGATGCTGTTGGAGTTCCTCTCGTAGCTGCCGGATGTGTTTGTTGGCTGACTCAATATCATGTTCCAGCTGATCTGTGTACCGGCTGTTCTGCTGATACTTGTCTGTAACAATAATGAAGAACTGAGTCTTGATAACAGGGCACATTATGTAACAATTACAAATATTTTACCATTTAAAGAACGAAACATGGGTAAACTAGGATTATTCATGACTACTGATTTGAATAATCCACTATCTATTATCTATTCAAAGGTAGAGTAAAGGCAAGGATTACACCTAGGCCTATCGGTGGATATTTACCTCAGTATGGAGTTGTTCTTTTTCACTTTAAGCTCTTTAAATTTAAATCAAAATCAACTCCATTAACTAACATAATAATTGTTCATAGTTGTCTCCCAAGCATTCTACAGTAATTCTGTTTTTCCCTTTTGTACTAGTGGTTGAGTCTGTCAGTTACTAAATTTCAAATATCCATAATCATGTGACCTGAAATTTGGTATGGCTAAGCAAGTCATGGTGGCTAGAGCTAGGACTTTGAAATGATTTCCCAGATTTCTAATAATAATAGTCTTGTGCCATACTCTATTAGTTAACTTTTACCTTACCAAGACCCTTGCATATTCATTTTCTTATGTCTTCTATGTTTAACCCAATGGGCTCTGTCAGCTACTGATAATTAAATATTCTCATAATACTTATAAAGCTTTTGTGTCATCCCCAAGCTATAGCTTCAATTTGCAACTCAGGAAATTGGAATGTTTTTAACATCAAATGATAGTGGGATGAGTCCACTACCTGAGGTCTTGAGTTTTTCCCTCTGTAGCTGATCCTCCATACTCTCACATTTGGACATGGTGTCGGACAGCTGGAATAAAGGCCCAAATGTCATAACATCAATGTATTTACGAAAGAGTAGGACAATACGATTGCTAATCACCAAACATTCACTTATGTGAATGATATAATTCACTTAAGTATAAAATGTCTAGAATTTCAACAGTTTGCAATCGTGTTTCTCATATGAAACTGAATTTTTTAGTATCGGATTCACTCAAAGTGCTAACCTTTGATTTCATCAACAAACATAACAACACTGACTTTACCAGCATCTGTACATTGTCTTCTTACTTTTCATAAAGATAATGCTGAATGGTAAACACAGATGTAATATAAATGACAGAGGATTGATTCATTCTCATTTTGACAGCAAAGTCTAAAGACTCAGTGGCAGTCAATCCTGGAGTTTACTTAAGAGCTGTTTGCATGAATGAATTGTTATAAATCTCACCCCTAAGCATCACATGCATATATATTTCATTGACAAATTGACTGGTTAAAAAAAACACTTATATCCTGACTGCTTGAAACAGTGAGGGAAAGGATCATACTTGGGCTACAGCTGGATCTTTACCTCAGCTAAAGGGTTTTTTATTTTTCTTCAGCAGAGAAAAAAGCTCTTTGAATTTAAACTGAATTTACAATAAAACACAACAGTTGTTACTTTTCAAATAAATAATTTCTCAAAGCTTGACTAAATTCTATGGGACGAGTATAACATTAAGCAAATCTTTCTTCAATTGTTGTGAGAAAACAGTCAGATAAAAGCCGCTCACCTTCCTTGCCATCTCTCGGTTATCCAGTTCTAACTGCCGTGACAATTTCTCCAGTGTAGAAATTCTGTCCACGTGTTCTTGCCGCTCCTCCTCCCCATACAGAGCCGGGTTGACTGGCCGAGGGGTTACTCGCTGCTGCTGCTCGTCACACATGGTGTCCAGTTCTCGCTGGATCTCATCTCTGTCCTGTACCACAGAGTCCAGCTTGGACTGCTTCTCCCTCAGTTGGGTCTGCATGAATTCCAGTGTGCCTGAAAAACCAGGGATTAAAATGTTTTCATGTACATGCTTGCTTAGTGAAATAAGAAATAATCACATGCTGTGGTATTTGCTGTACTGAGCTGAATTGTATGACTGCAGTCAGAAGCCCACTAACTTCTTGAAAAAGTTAATGGAAACATACAGCTTCCATCAGTAATATATACCTAGATTAAAAGACAATCAGGAAATATCTTATGACTTACAAAACATACTAACCTAACAAAACAAAACAAATCTGTGTCATAAAATACTCCCATGAAAGAATCTTTGTTATACAAAGAGAATTTGTCTGAATTACATTGATAAAGGGATTTTGTTTGGATTTAATAGTTATTTGTAGGATTTTCATTTTTTTTATTGTTATGTTGAGAAAACAGCATCTTCGCTCATTCTTTTGTCTCATAAACATCACTAACTATACTGTGTATAGATGGATAACCAAGCCTTTTTTAAGGACATCCATCATAAGACAATTACAAAACTATCACAAAGAATAACTCCTAATCTGTCCCATGCAGAACACTGTTTGTATTATTTCATTTACTCACCTTGAGTCTCGGCTAGTTCTCGCCTCAATGACCGCAGTTCATCATCTGACCTCTCCAGATGGTTTGTGGCCATTTCTAGAGACTGTTTGAGCAATTCCACCTCTTGTCTGAAAGAGTTAAAATGATCAGTAATACCAATGCTACGTTAATTCACAATATCACCTCAATAGAGTGAGACAGCAGTTATATTCTTTCTTTGTTTAAGTTAGATGAGATGAGATGAGGTGAGATAACAGAAGATAAGCTAAGATAAGATAATTTTATTTGTCCCGAAAATCTAAGTCCTTTCACGGTTTCTGAGACATAACACCAAGTGAACATATCCACACATGAACAGACTAATACAGTATCAGAATGAGAGAACTTATGAAACAGTCCTGTAGCTTACTGTTGATGAAAGCAAGATGTAAACTCAAGTCCAGGATGACCAGAGATGAAATGTAGCTCTTTTGTATATTGGCTTTGAACTGGGTAGATACTCAGCATACTCCTCTTCCGTTTAATATCCCGTTTTTTTTTTCCTCCATTCAAACTTAAAGAAGAAAATATTGTTGCCTCACTTCCACTTATCATTTGAAATATAAATCCTGTTCACTTTCAGACACCACCCCAATCAACATACAAATGCCCAGGTAAGCTCATGAAGAAAAACAAGAGTGCCATGCAGACATCCATCCATTTCACGATGTTCTAATCATCACATGCCCTCATCCTCAGGGACCAGTCCCAAGTAACAGTAATGAACCACTAGCTACAATGACCCAGCCTATAACCATACAAAAATAAGCTCACAAGAAACAGTGAAAACACAATCACAATAAGTACGATGACTCACAATTGCCCACTCACCTGGAGTTGTCCAGATCAACCTGACTGGTCTCCAGCTCCTCCTGGGCCTCACACAGCTGGGACTTGACTGTGTTCAGTTCATTTAGTGTGTCCTGTAGTTTGCCCGATGTGGTCACCCCAGAGTCTGGCTCCTGCTCACACACACAAACAGAAGGTATGTATGGACAATAAACTAATCTGTCACTATTTACCTTACACACTCAATCAATAAAATCATTCATGAATTCATGAAATTATCTCAAAGTTCAGCTGGTACTTGGATCCTCATGAAGGCAGTAAAGCGAAAACCAAAACTAGAATCCACTCATTTTTGAAAATTTTGAATGACAGAAAATTCAAAGACAGGATCTACCATCCTCCATATTTCATCGATAAGCCTTTTTTTTTTTTAAACAAACTATTCATGAATTTAGGAAACTTGTGCTTGCCTGCAAATACCTTGGATGTTGTGAAGTGAAAAGTTTCTTATTTTTTCACTTCTTTCTTTCTTTTCTTCCTTTTTTTTTTTTTTAAAAGAAATTTCTGAACAATGTGACCATGTTTCTGATCAGTTGAAAACTTCAAACAACTTTTAAATTGTTCCTATTTTCAACTCTGTTGTGTTCATGTATTTTTATCTAAAGTCATTTGTTAATCCTGCAAAGCTTGCATCAGGCTGTGTTGATTGGTTCCTCTCATCAACATCCAGCAGGCACTTACATCGTCCTGCTGAGCACCCAGAGATGAGCGCTGTGATCTGGACAGTGGGATGGACTGGCTATTCCTCTGTGTGTGTACTCTGACCAGTTCCTGTCTGGCCGCCTCTGCCTCCTTCACCACCTGGTGGACATCAAAAGTACATTGAGATAACAAATATAACAACAACTTGTATATCAAACACAGAACAAAAAAAAACAAAAACAAACTTAGAAAAATGGATTGACCACATATGAAACAAATTAAGATTATGAAAAAGATGATGGAAGAGAAGAATGAGCAGTCATGATCTCAACTGCTTGGAAAGAGTGAAGGCAAGGATCATCACTAAAGTCCAGAATCTTTGTCTCAGGAACCTTATCTTCCTCTATGGCAAAGAAATAAGCTCTTTAGATTTAAACTAAATTTAACCCCTAATTACTGACAGAAAAATTCTATTCAATTGTTTGCCTGTTCACTGCTTGACCAGATGTACAAATTCAGCAAATATTGCAGAGATGCAAATTCATGTGAAAATAGTGGGATTCAGAAAGAGGACAAACAGGCAAGTGCACTTCAGCAAATGACACTCCACTTGCAATATTGCCCTTTCACAAGCACTGTCAGAACTGTATCAAAGATGCACAGGCCTAATCAGCTATAAAAAGCAGTGTTCAAGGAGAAATTAAACTGCCAAATGGGGTGAGCCATAATGACAATCATTCTCAGTTGTTTAGGCCTACATAAGGCATAAAAATAACAAACATGCCTGTCTACCCTGAAGACATCACAGTGATCATCAATATTGATGGACTGACAAACAGTATATCGTCAATGTCTGACTGTAATTGTGTAAGCGCAAAATTAGGTCAAACACAGTTTTTGCCTAAAGATAAACCTCAACCCCCACATGATCCATCTGAAAAAATTTGGCCAATCCCAATGTGCATTTTTGGTGCAAAATCATTACTGTGATTGAGCTGAGGTTTATTTTTCAGCAAAACGTGTTTGACCTAATTTTGCACTTACAAGACTAAAGTTAGACATCAACAATACATGGAATCAAATTATACATGAGACAGGAAATAGGATGAAGATAAAGCCCAGTTTCATCACTTACCTCATCATATCTCTCTTGGAAGGCCTGCAGTTCATCTTGGGCTGTGAAGAGATCATCTTGTAATGCTTGTACTCTTTTCTCTAAGGACATGACCTGTAGCAGAAATGCACACATTTAACCTGAATTGATAACTGCCCAGTGGTTCCCAGGGGTCAAATTTATCCAAACAGTAATGAGTATTGAACAGAATATGTTAGGGAAAGCCAACCACAAACCAAAAGATAGACTTGTCTTTGCAGCTTGCTGAATATTCAAACAGAAGAACACACCTAATTGCCCTAGTGCTTTAAATTTGCAACAGTGGTATTTCAAATCTAAATGCATTGATATTACAGTCAGAAAGAGTTTCTCTGCCTTCACATTGCTGCGAATTTACAGCTTATTAACAAAACTTTTACCAGCTGTTTATAATTTCTATCCAGTCAAGCAAACATGAACTATTGTTGTACAAGAAACAACTAATAAAATGTTGCATGCAGTCTAAGTATAATTTTCTCGAAAACAGTTTTCAGTACTTTTTCTATTCAGATTTTGAATATCTTACTTTGATAATGGTCTGGTCACTTCATAGGTCAGAGATATCTAGCTTTACTGAACAGCTGAGACCAGACACTATGGCCTGAAAAGTGTAGCTTTAAAATTGGCTTGATATGTTAAAATGTGACAGCATTTCTGGTCTACAGAGTATTCAGTCTGTAAATTCCTTTCACCAAACTAAACGAGATAACCTCCACCAGGAGGCTGAAAGACGTATACAGAATGTAACCAAACTAATGTCACTCCCAAAATAGTGTTTCATGCATGGAAAATTCTGCCATTCCCTTCTGCAAATAAAACCCCCTTCCAAACTTATGAACTGTTCAGCCCCTCCCCTCATAAAACAATGTCCCAAATCCTGTTCACCTTGGTACTCATGCTATGATGCAAGTTGTCACTGTCCATGCGTTGGTCTTCCAACAATTGCTCAGCCTCCTGCAGTCTCATGTCACACTCAGCTCTCGCTCGTCGCTCTCGCTCCAGCTCATCCAGAGTGGCCTTGAGAGTAGAGGATGGTGTTTCCCCATTGGCTGCTTCCAGCTCTGCCACCTATCAGAGAACAAAACACTGGTTGTGTAGAAAAACTGGCATCTTAAAGTGTAATCTTCATTGGTTCAACTTGTATAATGGCTGAATTCATAACAGCTATAATGCAGAGTAATTTTATTTCCACAGTGAACATTCATGATTGAAAAAAAAGAAGTAAAGTGAGAAAATGCTGACTCTCTCCGAAGTTCACAAAAATAATGCATAAATGCAAACTGGGTATAATTCTAACATATGGTACATTCATTTTCAAAATATTTGAATTCACAAAGAAAAAAGTGGATAGAAAAGCCAATCCTCTCAAATCTAACTTGACTTTCATTTCCTCACGAAATAAGCTCATGAAAAAAAAATGTATGAAAAATACCTGGGATCTCACACGCAACTTCATTCCTATGACAAACAATTCATAACTGTACTAAACTGTTGGTCTCTAAATGCAACACAACTTTATTTCTACTATAAATCAAGATTCACAGAAACAAATTATTGTAAGAAAACTATGTTAGCAATAAACATAAGAATTTCATCTAAAAGATCTTTTATGAGGAAATAATTTTGTTTGCGAAACCTTCACCTTTCTGGTCAGTTCAGCCCTCAGTGTCCTCTCCTTCTCCAGTTCTCCACACAAGAGTTGAACATCCTCCTTGGACTCTTCCAGGTCCTTGACCGCTGCCCTCTCCTTGCTCAGTTCCTCCCTCAGTCTGGTCACCTCTTCTGCTGATCCTTGTTGGGTCAAGGCCACCTGATAAACCACAAACTATTGGACTGACTCATCTTTAAGGCAAGACAAGATTTGTTTTGCTCATAGTGACTACTCTCAAGTATCTATACACATGATCCATGACCCTAGAGCATTTACTCTTCTGTGATACACTTCCTGTTTGCAGAAACACAGCGAACTATCCCCTATCAACACGAAAAACTGAACTGATTTATCTCATGATTCTTTTCTACATGTCAGTAAAGATGGATAAGCAAAGATCAGGTATGACAAAAGATCAGACTTTTAAGGTATGTTGGGCCATCTAAAGAACTGGTAGGGAAGGTTGGTAAAGAAAATATTTACCAGAGCTTGGGAGCTGATTAAGAAAGACCTGTGGGCAGTGTGTTCAAATGGAACAATACAAAGGAAGAGGGGAGAAGGCAGAGCAAGCAAAGGGACTGATGGAAGAAGGAAAGGTAAACACTACTACATGATCGTGATGGAAGCTGCTGGTGCCATGATCTACCTCACAAATCACAAATGTTTATGGGTTAGGAAGTTGCAATTTCTATGATCTACTGTCAGATACTTTATGTCTCGTTGTAGATATATGTAAAAATTATCGGGTGCACTAAGCTTCACAAATGATTTCCATTAAACAGAGAATTCTTCAGCATAAATACATCCAAGTTTTTATATTAGATCATATTACATATCATGATTTACAAATGAAATCAACATCATACAATATATAGACAAAGGAAGGCAAAAAAGGCCTTAGAAAAAAAACCAAAAAAACTTGTGATATTAGAGACTGAAAAGGCCACAGCTTTCGCAGAGTTCCAAAAGGCAGCAAGGGATTGTGACATACGACAAAATCAAATTACAGACATCATCGCAAATGTCTCAATTACCACAAGGTCATGGGATAAAAAGAAAACAAGGAAAGTAAAAAGAAACAATGTACAAAACTTAATCTTCAATGACAAACCTGAAGTTCTTTGACATTATTCTCCAAACTGAGTCTCAATTTTCGCTCATTCTCTAGCTGTTCAGCAGCTGATTCACTACTGATTTCTCCCTCTTTCAGAGTGCGCTCAAGTTCCTTCACTCTGGCCTCCAGCTGGTCACACAATTGTCTCTCTTTGTTGACCTGGTCCTGGGCTGCCAGGAGTTCCTCCCTGCTGACCCGTGCCGAGATGGTCGTCTCCAGTTCCTCTGTGTGATTCTCCAGGCTTTTTCGCATTTTCTGCTCTTTCTCCAGTTCACGACTGATAACCTATTGTTTCAACAAAAAAATATTTTTGGTATTCTCTAAATCATCTCATCATTAGATAATTAAACAAAGTGCTTATTTATCATTGTACTGCTACACTACATATCATTCTCTTCTGATTTACCACTGCCACCGCCTGATACTCATTCTCATTTGCCATTCCACTGCTTTACTACTTTCTACTCACATTTATTTGCCATTGCCCTGTCCTTAGCCATAAACTGCTTTACTACATCTTACTCACATCTAATTGACCATCTTCATATCTTTACCTACAAACTGCTTCACTATATTCTACTCACTTTTATTGGACCATTCCCATATCTTTTCCTACAAACTGCTTTACTACAGTCCACTCACTTTTCATTTGCCAAAATGCATATTCTTACCCATACACTGCTTTATTACAGCTCACAGATTTCTAGCTCGCTAGTTCAACATCATAAATTTTACCACTTTCATTCAGGTTTCTTGCAATTCTATTTGTTAAACCACAGAACCCTTACCTTCAAACTCTCCTCCACATCTCGCAAACTCCCCACTTGTGACTCCAGCTCTATTCTCTGCTTGCGCTCATCCTCAAACTTGTCAGCTAGCAGAGTTTTCTCTGCAAGCTGGAGCTGTACACGATTTAACTCTAGCTTCATGTTGTTCTTCTGCCTCATCTCCTCCTCCAGTATATCCTGTGGATACACACGCAATCAGTTCTTTCCACTATTTCAAAGCCACAGCAGGTCTATTTATATCAAAATTAATGAACAGAATAGCAATAAAAAGATGTTATAGCACCAATAAATAATATCTAGAGAAACCACAAAAATTGGGCAATAAAAAATAATTTGAAACTGCAGAATCGCCCATTACAGTGTCTCCCCATTCATGGTATATTGTCTCTTTAGATTGACTTTTATGCCAACTGACAACCTCTCAATTAATATGTGATCTTATAATAAATCTAAGATCACCCAATAAAACACAATTTTTGTTTGTCTATCAAAGAGAAAGTATCAACATTAAACTAAGAATAAAATCATAATGCTAGTCCTCTCCTCAATAATCTAATGCCAGTATAAAATGAACAACACAAATCAGTACATATATTGGATTTCACAATAAAGTGTGTCTCTAAAACAATACGTTACATTGTAATACCAAGCCAGATATGAAAGCTTTTCACCTTGACCTCAGCACTGTCATGCAGCAGTTGCTCTGTCCTCTTGAGCGTCTCCGCCAAGCTGGACTTATCCTGCTCCACCTGCTCACACTGCTTCTTGCTCTTGGCCAGTTCCTGCAGGGTCAGCTCAAGTTTCACCTTCAGATCATCTATTTCATGAGTGTACCTGGGCAGTATGAATGACCAGTCACAATGACCACAGGACAATAGGAATTTATGTCATGACTTGACTACAACATAATAAGTTATCATCAAATGACCACAACACATTGCACTGTGCATCCTACAATTTGAATTTGTGTCGACAGATACAACCCACTGTATTTTACTCAAAGTGTATAAATAAAAACTGGATTTTATGGAGACATGATAGCATGAATATGAACATCAATGAGATAATGATCAGCATAGACTGCTAATGTTTTAATGATCAGCCAGTCTGTGAGTAAGATGGTACTGGATTCCTCCATATATTTGTATTCCTCATAAAATTTGTACAGTGCACTAATGATTGCATCAGTAACTCAGGACTCTCTTATATCCTAACAAACAGCAAAAGATAATGGAATTCAAAAGCAAACTTGTCAAATAGCCTGGAGTGTCTAAAATGCTAGAGATAATTCGCACTGATTATTTCCATGAGTTGAGCTTCATAAGGTCATTAAGGCTGATGATTTAGATGTAACAGAGAACTGGATCTCTATTGGCCCTTGGTTAGTTCCTTCAGACATCAAACAACATATGAGACCCCCAGGAGTCAAAATTTCAATCCCTAGTTTGACACAAAGATGGCAAAACTTTTTCAGAAATGGGAAACAACTATAGATAGCAATCTTGTTATGAGATGGAAAATCTTTTGGGCCAATTCTGAATTTTGCACCAGTGAAAAAAGATGGGAGTGATAAGTGTTCTTTTCTCTCAACTGTCCTCGCCAACGTATAACACATTTTCTTCCGGTCTGAATGACTTTAATTAAACATGTTTATTTAGCCAACTTTCATGGACTAAAAAACAAAGAGTTTGCCACATGAGTAGGAAAATGACTCCTCTAAACAAAATATGGGAACAATTTCTTTTCTTTTTGTCTTTTTTTTAACCAAAAATGTCCAGTTTTTTTTCTTGATTAGCTCCTAATAGATCAGCAATAACATTAAAACACAAATACAGTGGTCTCCGCCTAAGAACCCTCCGCCTAAGAGCCCAGTCTGCCTGCTGCGAAACCGAATTTTTCCTCTATGATTTGCCCCTCTGAGAACCCGCTCCCGGCGCTCCCAAATAAAAAATACACCTTAGACCCCGGTGTCAGGCCAAGACACCTGAGTACTTATGGTATAATTCCACATCATACTGTCTACTTGTGAGAAATGCACAGTGCTAGATGTGCAGTAAAATGGGGACATGGGTGGACAGAATAGGTAGACAAAGGAATAGAAGTGATGGTTGATGTATGACTGCAAAATCAGGTCACGTTGTTGACTAATACGTAACCATTTCTTTGTTTGACAACACGTGGGACAGCACTTGTGATTGGCTTTGTGGATAAGGAGGAGTAAGTTTAGCCTCCTGGCTGGTTAGCTGTTCTGCTACTTCGGTCGGTCTGTAAACACTTGGGTCACTTGTGCGATTATCGACGGGGTGGCATAGCAATATCATGTTTTCAACAATGATACCGTTATGTGAAAAGTCAAACGGCGTTTAAATGCTGGGCAGTATTGGTGTAATTATATACTAAAAAAGATCAGGAATTGCTATGTCTAATTATAACATAACATAAGGAAGAAGGTTGTACTTATTCACATAGAAAGATAGATAAATCTTTAACTAATGGTAACGATCAACTAATCATAGTAGTGAGGACGATCTATGGTCAGACAGGTTGCGTAACCTTCCAATCCACCTAAGAACCCGTCCGCCTAAGAGCCCGCTTTTCTTGTCTCCCGACGACCGGGTTCTTAGGCGGAGACCACTGTATTATGAAATGGAGAAATGATAAAGAGCAAATGATCAAGTAACTATGACAAATAGATGTGAACATCAAACACCTATCATAGTTATATAATGTCCTATTATATCTGAGTGGCACAGGTCAAGGAATAAGGCTATGACTTTGAAGATGCAAATCACAAGGGAAGAAAAATTGTTAACTCGAAGCTAAAAACATCAGTATAACCTGGGATTCTTCATTGGCATAGTCTAAATGTCTAGCTAAATATTTAATAATTTTTCTTACATTTTCTGAGATCGATAAATAAACTAAACTTTGTCCTAAACATATGAAGAAAATTAAACTCTGTGATTAGGAAGTATCAAAGATAAAAAAAAAAAGTGAACTGCTGAAATACCGGCAGACCATTTTTAAGCCCACGCTGTAAGCAAGCATAGCACAAAAGAGTAAAATACAATAGGACAAGAATGCAATCTGGCAAATTGCTAAAAAAAAACAGCGAAGGAATGGCACCAAAAAAAATTAAATTTCTAAATTATTCAGAAGCAGAGAAACGATGCAGAGAAGTTTAGAATTTCTGACAAATCCCACCTGCATGCTGTATTTAAATAGAAGCAGAAGAAAACATTCTATCAAATCTGGGTTTGAGACTGAGGTGATGTAATCTGACAAATACTCCTGGGAATTCTTAAGGCCAGAACTGACTTTTAGTAGTATCAAAAGACAAAAAAAATGTGGACAAACACAAGTCCAAAGCAGAAACCAAATACTAGCCTGTAATTGTATTTATAGAAATTACTGAAATTCAAGACAGTGGCTGGCATCCAGCAACTAGAGTCTATATACATCGATGTATATACCAAAAATGCAGAAACAAATATGCCAAAATTGACCAAAATAAAATTTCATGAGCTCCAAATTATAGTATATATCTCAGTGAACATGTGTCCAATCAAACCTAACAGAATTTGAAAACACAACTGAATCAAATGTGAACACTTCAATTAGATGAACGTGAAAAGAAAAAGGCAGATCCAGGTGTTTCTGACCAATTTGTCATTACCTTCCTCAAGTCCAACTGTATGAAGCAGATAGGATGGATGCAATTTTCAATCTTGACATGAAAATTAGACACATATAATGCTTGCCAAAGAAAACCATCTTAATGTTATTGATTTTTAAACCATTTCAATTCCACTGTAGATCATCTCAGGAGATATTAATATACTATTAAGCTATTATTTATCATTTAAACTACTGATGATTAATTCTATCAGAGAATCATCAAAATTTTGTCATAGTATATGTACCATCACATAAAGCTGATAAAGTTGGAGGGTTGGAGGTGGTAATGAAATAACGTAAAAGGTAGTTCATTGGGTTCTTTGGATAATAATTTTCATAATAAGTAAAAGCACAAAAGCTGGGTAATTGAAACAATTTGGGAGGAAGTGCAAAGGATATAACGAGAGCTGATAGAATAGGCTAGAGAGATGTCGACACAGTGACAGAGTAATGAAGAAAGATAGTAGAAGGAGGAAGATAGAGAGAGGATGTGGGCAGAGATAAATCAGCATTCTGCCTATCAAGGCAAGATAAGACATAAATTGTAAGAAAAAAAAAATGGAACACACTTTTTAATCATAATATCCATTTGAGATGCAAATATGATGAAATCAGTCAACCAAGGAGACCCCAGAAATCACATTTTTGTTCCAACAATGAATAAATTGGTAAACACTTTTTCTTTTATGTGTATTTCAGATTAAAATTTGCAGAAATATATTGAGTAAAGTCTAAAAATTGTAACTCAGTGATATGAGCTAAAGGACGATAAATGGGGTTAACAATATTTGATGGCCATTTATCACTAATTCAGCTGCAGCAGATCATCCCTGTTCTCTCTAATTGCCACTATCCTCATTTCTATTCAGGGCAGAACAAGCAATTTTTTCACCACCAAAAAAAATATATATGAATGTGATACAGGTAATTTTAAATATGCTGAAAAACTGACCAGCGCCTAATATCATCATGTTGCATCTCATTTGTATTTATTTTCTGTACAGAAGAACACAAACGGAAATAATATATGAACAATTTTTGTTCTGGTCTACAGTGTGCAAGGAAAAGTTGTCTTTTTTTTTCCTCTATGCTGCGTATGTCTAGAGAGAAATGCATTGTAAAGAGTTTGATGTGATGTTCTAATTCAGGGAAAGTAGCTGTTCAGCACAAGATCACGCACAGATTATGTTCAAGTAATAATGTATAGATACTTTTAATAGCCTCTACACTGCCATCATGTGATCCTACTTTTTTTTTTTTTGCAAACTCTGCTGGGAAATCCAGTATAACATGATAATTTTCATTACTATGTGGTTTCTATTTTGCTTAGTATTACTACATCTTTCAGGTGCTTTTTCACCAACAATATGCAAAATCATTTAGAAGTTTTGGGGAAAGTGCTACAGTAAACTTCGCACTTCAGCTACTTTGATGACATAAATATTTAGTTTATTTAACTACAACATGAGCATTTAGATTGTTTTACTGCAGTTTAAACACCATATAACGTAAGCACTCTCCTGTCCAAATACTTTGGAAGACACAATAATAAATTCACTATAAGAAAAGCCTTGAAAAATTTAAGCAAAGCCAGCAAAATGAAATAACTTACTCGTCAAGACTGACAACAGAGAAGGAAAGAAAAAATATTATTTTACATGAGTAATTTTTTTTAAATCAAATTTTATTTAGCTATTACAGAAATACAAACACATTCCTTCTGAAAATCAATGTTTGTAAAAATGAAATGATGATCGGACTTCCAAGTTTTTCATTCTCATCCATGGAGACTAGATATCTCATTTTTTTTGTTGCTAAAACATTATTTTCATATATACTGTGTATAAAGACTCTGAAATCATTTTACCATCCCTGGGGCCATGAACTATTAGTATATGGTAACATTTTTACAGTGGATATCTATCTCACTTTCCATATTTAAACAACAACTCCCTATTGGGAAGATCTGTGAAAACAATAGACAGAAATGCTGAATCTTGATATGATCTTCATGACATGAACACAACTGCTCACCTTTTCTCTGTGTCATCATGACTTTTCTGAAGGGATTGCTGAAAGAAAAAAGATTGATAGAAACTTAATAAGGCTAAATACTCCCCATTTCTGATCATCTTTGTCTAAACAAAAATGCTTCATTCTAGTGTTAATGCACAGCATAAGGTTCATTTAAAAACCCTCATTTTCTACCATATGAGAAAATTTGAACTTTCATATCTTCCTTATCAGCCTATAATTTTTTTAAAATCCAAGATGCAAAAAACAGAAAGGCAGATCGAGAGGAAGTTGCCAGGAATGTCATTACAGCCTGAAGCTTAAGAAAATTATCTGCTACACACAGCAATGGTTCCCAGGAAGAAAATGAGAGAAGTACAGCAAGATATCTTAGCTGTGGGTTACAACATGCTGGAACATTTTTTGAAAGACTCTAATATTAATATATTTACAAATTAAAATTACAGCATAAATCATACTGCTCATATGTGCACTGAGTTGTCATATTGAAGGAATTCTGATTGTTATACATGCAAACCATTTGTAAAATATCTCTAGACCATCATTATTAGCCCAAAATACTGTTATTGTTAAAACAATGTCAATGGTCCCTGTTGCTCTGTTTTTAAATTCAAAACGAGAAAAAATTCAGGCAGAATCTCCAAAACTAAGCACTTGATAATTTGATACCATTATAATTGCAAACAGTGTCCTTGAGCAAATGCCTCGAGTCAGTGAAAAAACATTTTTCATTGAGATAATGACAGCTGAAAGTATAATTTCAAATGTGTCAAGGATGCCAACTAACCTGGGTGGAAATGAGCATTGTCTCTCTGTTTTTGGATTTCTCTATTTCCTCATGTGAAGTTTCAAGTTGATGTTGAAGTTGTTTGTTCTGATCCTTCAGGTGATCAATAACAACCTGAGGAGGGAAAAGGTCAGATTTTCCTATGTATTTTTTTTTTTTACCTTTTTCTAGTAGTTTTCCATCAGACTTTCAGTTTTCAACAAATGCTCATCATACAGCTGATGTTGCCTTGTAAATATGCACTTACATGTATACCAGCAAAGATGATAGAAGACCACTACTGTAAGTACTACCATGCCTTGGTATTTAAAAAAAAAATTACAAAAATAATTGCTGCTCCTTCTTGGATGAAATTTTGTGTGGCCTCATATGACACATGTAGAAATAAAACAAACATACCGCCTCATATCCAAGTCAACGTTATAAATTTGATCAACACAATAAAGGTACTCTAATTTTGATTGGAAAATACAATTGCACAAAGAAAAAATTTCAAACAAAAATTCTTAATGCAGTAATTGCTGGCTGAAACAAAACCAAACAAACATGAATAATAATGAATTACGAGATAGAATTCTAGTATCTGTTCTGAAGTAGACAACTGATAGGTGGCCTCTTCAGCTGGACAAAAGTTGAAGTGATCAGATGTGAGATGTTTCTCTGACCACTGCACTGGCCATTCAAGCCTACCTGTTGTTTGACCAGCTCCTGTAGCTTGACCTTGGCAGATTCCAGCTCCTCCCTGGTGCGGTCCAGCCTGTTCAGCAAGTCCTTGTTCTCTTTGCTCAGTGTCTCCGTCTGATTGACAAACTTCTCCTTGGCCTGCCAAATAGAAGACACAGTTCATTCAATGGGATGATGGCACTGGGTGCAGGTGGTGGTACTGGTGATGGGGTGGGAGTAACGGTGGTGGGTGGGGAGGGGGAAGGGACAGGAAGGATGCTTTTTCAGTGGTAAGATGGATCTAAGTATAGGGCATCTCCATAATTTAACAAAAAATTGTCAGACCACTTTTGTATTTTTTTTCCCAAAGGTATGAAGAAATGAATGAGGAAATCGGGGGAGAAAAATGTACAAGATGAAATGAGAAATGCATGACCATGGCCGAAGACAATGAGGATTTCAAATTCAAAGAAAATCAAAACATAAAACAAAAAAAAACATATTACTTCATGAGGATAAATTGCTGAATGAATGACCATTGAAATAAATCAGTAAGTAAAACAATACAGAAAGGAGACAAGAAAAGAATAAAAGAATGAATAACTGAGCAAAAGACAGAACCAACAAGATACAAGAAATGGATAAATAAGTGCATGAATGAATGAAATGGAGAGAAGGGCTTACTGAATGATTTACTGAATGAACAAATGAATGAAGAGATACACAGACCAGTGAACAGATAGATGGACAAACAGATAAATGCAAGAAAAAAAAAGAATAAAGAATGAATGATTAGATGAAGAAAAAGGTCGATAGTTTAATAAATGAATGAATAAATGAACAGTTGAATTAACGAATGAACTATGGCATGGAGATTCTAAACAGCAAGTTATGTCGGGCTTTGCTTATCAGGCTTCTTCTACTGTCCACTTTCATATCCTCACCTTGCCCATTTCTTCAAGATCAGCCCGCAGCAAGCGCTCCACCTCCTCTTGTTTGTGGGTGACCGACACCAGTTCATGTTTCTCCCCACTTAGCTGGTCACGTTCTTTGGTCACTTTCTCCAGCTCTTCTTTGCAACAGTGAAGCTGATTGGTCAGATCCTGTTGCTCCTTGCTGAGACAGCTATTCTGATTAGCCAGTTCGGTTTTCTCTGCCCCTGCCTGCTCCAGTTGACCTTTTAGGGATTCTACTGTTTCCGTCAACTGTTTTTTGTCATTGTTGAGGATGTCAACGATGTCCTGCAGGGTCACCGACTTCATTGCATCTGCCCTTAGTGCCTTGACTTCCGAGTTTAGAGTGTCACATTTCTCTGACAGACTCTGCTTCTCTTTGCTGATAGAGTCCATACTGGTCTGTTGAGTGTGAACAAAATCAGAAACTTTTAGGATGTGTAATGTAAACTATTGAGAGAAATGGCAATCAGAGGATAGTTTTCTTTGAGACAATATTGCAGACAACTTGTTGGAATATGAGACAGTCTAATAAAACATGAAACTTGCAATATTGTTGGTGATGAGATATAACTGGGAAGAGAAGAGGAAGGAGAAGACAGGCGAGGGGAAAATGGTGGCCTAAGCTGAGGTGGGACAAATACAATAGAGATAAGAAAGATGGATGACAATGGACATGACATAATACAAGAAAACAAATAAAAATAAAAAAAAGAAAGAAAGAAAGGAAAGAAAAGAAAGAAAGAAAAAGAAAGAAAGAAAGAGAGAAGAAAGAAGAAAAAAGAAATAAAGAAAAGAAGAGAAAAAAAGAAAAAAGAAAAGAAAGAAAGAAAGAGAAAAAGAAAGAAACTAAATAGCAAGGATGGGAGAGAAGGAAACATTAAACAGAAAATTAAAAGGACAACATATAAAAAGGTGTCGGGGGCAGACAATCACCTCTGCTTCATCCAGCTGAGTCTCCAGCTCTTGGAGTTCAGCTTTGATGGCTCGGTTCTTCACCTGCAGCTGTTGTTGCTGCAGATGTGATTTCTCAAGGTCACTCTTCAGCTTGTACACCTGGCAAAGTACACCATCAACATATACAACAACATCAAAGAGTGGATGACTTCAGAACACAATCCAGACAAAACAAAGTGATTAACTTTTATTCTGAGAATAAGCTGTCAAAGCAGTGATTTCTACAGGTACAGGGCTTCTGAAATCAAATTTGAATACTATCATAGAGGGAATGTTTTTTATTTATATGCTGCCCAATGCCCTTTACCAGAAAAGTGACCTTGATATGCTTGTGCATGGTATATAAATATACTAGTATTTACATCATTTCCTTTTTTTCTCCTCCACCTGGTATACTGTAACATTTCAGCTAGACATTCTATACACTGATTACTGGTTCTAATTTTGACAGATTGTCATCATTCCAGGTATAACTGCACATCAGATAATCTCTAAGTTCTCAGTATTTGTTTCAAATGATATCGCCAAAGAGAAGGTGGGGTCAAGAGCTGAGGAGAATTCATAGTCAATATAAGGGCACTATATGGGTCAGTACTGCGTCATTTCCTAAAGTGGATGGAATCATGGATCAAAACAAGGACATCTAAAGCAGGTTAACAAGACATGCATGGTGGCAAAAAACTATTGGCAAGTGCTGTGCTTCATTGGTGTGACAACAGGATTTAGAGTTAAAATCATGCAGACTTATATTTTCTACTTTCTCATTTCATAAGTGCGAGTTAAACTCTTGAGGACCAATTTTTTCATCAACCTCAGCCCATTACTGCTGCACTTACCACATCATCATGAGCATCTTTCTCTTTTTGCAAGCCTCGTATCTTTGTCTTCAATTGCACCATTTCTCCTTCAATCTTGGTTTTCTCCTCAATGATTTTCCGCAAGGCCATGTCATTAGAGGATCTGGAGGGACTTCCGTTGCGTAAACTCTGAGCTCTTGGGCCTGGGAGAACATTTTAAAAATCAGTTAACCCCTTCGTTCCCTATATGATGTACCTAGTACATCACAAAAATGTGTAAATTGCGCTGTCATGCCATACCATATACGGCACGGAAACCGCCGATACCTCGGTTCCCTAATCCCTATATGACATACCACATACGTCATGATAAACATGCCTCTACAATGATCCTATATGGAGAGATAGCCACAAGTACTGGGTGATTCGGATTCAGCAATGAAAAATACGCATTTCAATATTTTAAAGCATTTTTTCTGTGATTAAAAAACTGCTGCAACTACAGTCGACTTCACATACTGTTGAAGCCAGAACATAAACAATCGACTAACAGATGTCCACAATCGCATCAAAATGTCTGAGAAACGCCATCATGTATCCCTTTTTTATCTACTTACATGTATGGGTATTTCGCTGGGTGAGGAGGCTGAAAGTGACAAATATAATGACTCTGGGTCAAAACATGTGAGTGAGTCAGAGTCAGGCTCTGAGACGTTAAGATCGAATAGTAAAGATGATCAGCCTGGCCCCTTGTCCTCAACAGATATACACTTAGATCATAATCTAGGCCACCTATAGTAGAAGCGGTAAGGGGAAAGCACTGAAGATAGGAGGGCCTCCAGCAAAGAAATCCAAGTCTGGGCCTGCCTTACACTGCTAGTGACCTGAAAAAGCCTAATGCGCTGACACAATGGCTAACCAAACAAGCCAAAATCAATGCTGTTTCAAGGAATGAAAACAAAGGGGTTAATAAGCTCAAATCATCTTCTAGTTAGACATTCTCAAAACAAGTTTTATCATTCCAAAATGTTTAGCATGATTTTCAATGACATATTCAACATGATTGCAAAGCTACTTCCAAATCTAAGACACTTCAGTGTCCAGAACTATGAGAAATATTAAATGAACAAGAGATTGGATGTTATCTAAATCAAATCTATCACCTGGACATTGTTTAAAATCAATTCTGTCATTTTTTTTCTTTTTTTACATATGCGATCTGTAAGATCATGTTTCAATCTTTTGGAAAACTATTACTTTGTCAACACAGATCGACTGCTTGGGTTTCTGCGGTGTATAAAATCAGAGGTTTGAACTTTTCAACTTCCATTCCCATTTGGCTCCCGAGTAAAGAGCAAAGAAATCTACACCTAAAAGATTAAAGCATTACAAATCTATCGCAATAGTAGCCATTACTGAGGCTTCCCCTTGATAATGGCCTATTGTATAATATATGGGGACATTATCTCTTTGTTAAAATCTTTATTTCTTTCGACTAATTTGTTTAGCTGATTATACAGATTTTTAAGATAAATGTGTGTACATCACTAGACAAGTGTAACTGGTCATAGCTAATCAAATATATATGATAACACAACTTCCTCATATTCAAACAATAAATTTCACTACATCAGAAATTAAAAGTCCAATGGTTTCAGGCAAACAACTTACTGTCTTTATTTTCCTTCTCCCAAGCCTCTTTTTCTTTGTTAAATTCTTCTTGTTCTTGCTCAAGATCTGCCCTCTTGTTCTCTAAATCTTGTTCTTTCTTCTCTATCAACTTCTTCTCTCGTTCCTGGGCTTCCTTCTCATAGACCAGTTCCTTTTTCTCTTCCTCTATCTCACTTTTCAACTGTTCCAACTTCGTCTTCTCTTTGCCAAAAGTGGATCTGAAATGACAAAAATATGTCTGCACAGTGAAGTTGCAAATAAAATGTCTCTTCTTTGCCAAATATTCATAGTCTTTCTTGTCTTTCATCCATGTAATGAGATCTTTATTATTACATCACTCATGATTTTGGGAGAAGGTGGAGGGTTGTGGGGGGAGGGGGGGGGGGGAGGATATTTTGACAATAAAAGTAGCAAAAGATTGGGAAAAAAAAATCATCATCATCATCATGACCCTCCACACTAACTAAGCAAACGTGCAGTCCATTCAATCTGTCTTAGTTTTTGTCCAGAGAATTTGAATGTCTTTGTCTATGTGCTCATCTTGTCTTGAATTTTCAAATTTTAAACAGTAATTTTAAAGAATAACAGACTAAACAACAATAACAACAAAACAGATACCTGGCTGGTGAACAAAGAATATTGGGAACAATATATGACTTGAAGATGTCTTATGGAGAAGCCCATATTCAGAACTTGTGTTTTTCATGACTTCTGTCATGTCACTCATATTCCATAGACCATTATTCCCAAATTAAACAGACAAACTCACTTTTCTTTGTCAAAGGCAGCTTTTTCCTGATTGAACTCTTCTTTCTCTTTCTTCAGCTGTGTTCTGTCCTTCTCTATCTCCCCCATCTCTTTCTCCAGCTCTTCCCTCTCTCTGTTCAATTGATTGCATTCATCTGCCAGTTTCTTTTTATCTTCCTCACTGCTGCCATCTTTCAGAAACTGGTTCAGATTGGAGGATGGACTGCCATCCCCTTCTTCTTTGTCTGTATACTGACTGAGTTCTGCCTTCAATTGTGATACCTGGAACAATCAACATGGACTGAATTCAGGATGACCAGTTTATAATATGAATAAACTTGACACAACCAAAACAAAATAACAACAACACAAAAAAGATCAACAAATAATAATAATTATTAGATAATAAAATGGCCAGAAAAAAGATTTTTTTAAAAAATACAAGACAGAAAAAGTCAACTTTCGAGTAGACAAAAAGAACAGGAGTAACAGACAGCATGTAGAATGATGTATAATAGACAAAGTATAATGTAAAGTATGTGTGTATGAGACAGACAGAGCATAATGTAAGGTTTTTGCGACATTTGAAGAAGGGTGGGCAATATCTCAAGACAGATGGGCCTGGAAGCAAAGGTATGAGATAGGTGGTGAAATAAGTTAACTAGCACAACAGATTTGTGAAATATAATGTGGTAGCCACTTTGAGAATGAATTTGCAAACAGAACAAGATAAATCAGCAATATGAAAGATCATGATGTTGTAAAACAAATGTCTCATCATGATATGATCTAATGCAAAATGCAATGACGTATTTAGGAAAAAAGTTCATGATAGTGTGAAGGATTTGTACATCAATGTCCCACCATAAAAAACTATGAAGTAGAAATAATAAAGATTCACAATATGCTTTTGTCAAAGGCAAAAAAAAAATGCCCTATGATAGAGAACATAATAATGCATAATGAAAACTACACGAGCCACACAATATAATCATTCATGTTTGCGCTATACAGAATTTACAAAATTAAGCTCCTGCATAACACATTGTAATGTTACAATGCACAATGACCCAGCCATGATGAGAGAGATGAAAACCTCACCATCATCTCAGCTTTCTGTAGATCCTCTTCCAGCTTGCTGTTCTCCTCCATCAGAGCATTGATCTCCTCCTCATGTTCCTGCTTCAGCTGCTCCCTGTTCATCTTGGCACTCTCTCTCTGCTGGCCTAACTCTTCCTCAAAGTCATGTCTTTCCTGGAAACAAAACCACAGCTCTTAAAGCCTGACAGTGTCGATTAAAATCATAGGCTTACGAGGGCTTCTATGATGACTATTCAAGAAATGATATGCTAGGTCAAAAATGACTTTGATCTGTGTTGGATTGGGATTTAGTGGCGCATCCAGCACGGTCAAAGTTGTAATATGCTTGGCACGGTAGAATACAATTACGAGTCAGAATATCAGAAAATGCATACAATATGTGTGATTAAAGAATGTAGCAGGAAAATTATAAGAATAAAAAGGAGGATATGTGTAAACATCAGACAAATACCCTCTCAGGTAACTGAAAGATCTGGAACATAACTTAACATAAAGCACAATAACTGCAATGTCTTTGACCATATCAGCCTTTTCATACCTTTACAGAGTTAATACAAGCCCACTGTGACTCCATAGCAAATCTTAAGTCTTTTTCATAGTTGTTTCATGGCTTCTTATCTGTCAAAGTCATGTCTTTCCTGAAATCATAACAACAACCGCAAGACAAGCCACAAGACTAATTTGAAGTTGATAGCAAAATCCTAACTCTTTGTCTTAGTTGAATCATGTGTAAGCCCTTCTGCAAAGTCATGTTCCTTGTGCGACCAATCATCAATCCTCCATGTCAGTTTCTTTCTGAACAATCAATCAGTAGCCAGCCCTGTCTGTGCTCAAAGTCATATCTCTTCTGTTATCATTTCACATAATCCAAGATGAGAATATTGTTTCATGAAAAAAAAAAAGAAGGAAAAACTTTTACTTTCATACTTCAATGTTTGATTGGTGATTGATAACTTTTCATTGGGTTTCACTTGAAACAACAGATACAGGGGTATGTGAGAAAGGTGAGGGCCTGTAGCTGCTCTTCAGTCTGCTGTCCTTGTCACAAGTCATATCACCACAACTAACAACATTTTATGTAAATGGCATTTACATTAAACACAGCCCTCCAAGTGCTTTGACAAATCTCAAAACTCATCAATTTTACGCACATTTATGCAATTTACTGAAATACTGTGTAAATTAAAAGAAAGAGTTGTATGCATCACTGGCTTTCAAAGTTAAAACCAAAATCCTACTGGAAACAGGATGTTGTTCAAAAGGATTTTCTCAAAGTCTAACAAAACATTTATGATGCTATGCACTCTCAGCTCCATCTCAAACTATTGTAATTGTGAAATAGTATATCCTAACCAAATATTTATCAATGATTAAACTGTAAAACAGTACTTACTAAACCAACATTTAATGCTGGTGTTTATGTGTACAAAAGGGCAGTTCTGTGTTAGGTCTACATATATATGGTAATTCAAGCACAAATTAAAACAGGAGACAATGTAATGTTTACTGAGCAGGCTAAACGAGACTGCTACCAGGCATTATCTCTGTCAGTGCATTAGCAAGATGAGCTGATAAGGCAGGGGAAACAAAGCTATGTGTGTCAATTAGTTGGTTTTCAGGTTGACATGTTGGACAGGTAGCAAAACCTGCATTCCACAGAAGGGATTTTAGGGAATTAATCTCTTTAACCTCTCTCTACTGCTAAAGTCAACCTGCTTGTTTTGGTCATCAATCTCATTGTGTTTTCTCCACATACCAGTACCAGGTTCTTGTCTAATACTACATCATAGATCACAGGTATTCAAACTACTAAGGAATACTCCATCTCGCTGAACTAGATCTCTAGTGCTCAAATAATGAATGGTCAACAAACTTACGACAAGACACTAATATTGACAGCCTTTTCATATTCCTTTTTTCCAAACTTTTTCAACTTTTACCTCATATAGTTATGAAAGAATGCACTGAGAAAGGGTTGTACGTCATCCTTCAACAGCATGACACATTAGATAATTACCATAAATTTATTACCTGTTCATATTTCATGTCCGGGCTTTTCTCAAATAAATCTTTGATCAAAACTGCTTCCAAGAGTCAAATATCTGATCAATAATTTGTTTAACCCTTTGAACCCTGGTCATCAGCACCTGAAAAATCCCTGTCCCTGGCCCCCTGGGCCAAAAACGCACATTTCTAGTATTACCTCATTCAAGTGGCAATAACACAAACATTACTGAAGATATGGCCAAGACAGTTGAAAGAGATACTATACAAATGTTTTTATTACCTTCAGTGCCAGTATTCGACTTTGGTATGCCACTCCGACTAGCGGCTGCATAGGACAGAGGTAAATGTGTCAGCCCAGTCTACCGGGCTGGGGGGGAATTTGACACTGGAAAATCTGCCCGGTGTAGCGGGCCATAGGGTTCAACGGTTAAATGTTTAGATTTGTTTGATTTCTTCTGACCAACTCACCTCTAAGTTTTTTTTATGCAGAGCACAGGCTGTGTGCAGTGTGAGTGATTATTTATTATTATTACCATCATTTGTTTTCAGCAAATGTTTAGCAATCAATGGAAGACCAAGAATTCCTTGTAAGAGTCCAGTTCAAGAAATTATCAATAAAAGATCAAGCATTCCACAAAAACATCATGCTCAAAAGATCTGAAAACCCTTGCTGTAGTTAAAGAGCTTGTAACACCAAATGGTTGACTTAACCTCTGAGCAATGGCATTTGTTCCTCATATGTAACAGTAGATAACTTGGGCAGATTTGTTGCCAAATCCCTCTCATGACCAATGACCTGTGGCTTTATCTGATTTGCAGCCATGGGCTGAGAAATAACATATTGCAAATGAACAATCTAACAGATGAGATAACTTGAATGAAGAAGTGTGCCTTGATTTTAAAGTTCAAGCAGCATAGTCTCCATGCCTTCATAATTTAAATATAAGATCCCACCATCGCTGCCACCTCCCCCCCTCCCCCCCAGAGGAAAGCAAGGGAAAGGCAGCAACCCTTGCCAGATCTTGCGGCTTGGAGCAGACCCAACAGCGGGAACTCGATGTGGGACAAGCAGCCAACTTCCCATCATGCAAGGAGAATACCAATGGATCACAGGATTAGGGGATCCTGTGAGCACTAGTGCTGGACATCGACCTGGATTTTGATAAACTGGATTTTTTAATTACCCACTTCCTAATAGCTGGGTCTAAACTGGATTTTATCCATTTTCTGGGCAGTGACTTGCAATCTAATTTCTGTTCTTGAATTAGATCTACCCTAGCACAGCGAGCCGCTTGGCTACCTTATAGATCTAAGTATAATACACGACTGGTCTCATCCGCCCGCTCGCCCGCTCAGTCGCAGTTTTGTGTCTGCCCCATTTGTGCGCGGCACGTATGCTTAGCCCTCCCCCCCGCTCATCACAAACCCAGGCCGTTCACTGTTACGCATCAATACAATGTTGCTTAGTGCAGCATAATGAACTGTTGTTTCATTGTTTTGGTTTTGTTTAATTTTGAGGCCAATTTTACAACACGAGCATATACTACACTGCCCTAAATACTATTAAACATGCCGAACTATACGAAGATAGTCTGACCCTTGCACCACCTTAGTATATGGTTTTCAAGAAAAAAAAAAACTCTCCCAGACTCATTCAATGGCTTCTCTAATTTTTCTGCATGTTTCTGTTGCTTTATTTTCATAGTTTGTTAAGGAATAGAATCTTGTCAACATCTTCAAATACTTACGTTCTATATATGTCTTTCAACCTCCTGGTGGAGGTTATCTCGTTCAAATACTGACACATGACAAAGTATAATTAACCATGTTTCAAGCTCAGTTTGCAATGTAATCTGTCGTAGTTGGTGAGATGACTTCCCGCTGGAGATTGAAAAGCAAAACATATACCATATCGTCGTAGTTAATGAGCCCAACCAGTTCGGTACTTGAACCAGTTGAAGACCCGGCGGTGAACGACTTAGTTTTTACTCTAGCACAGCCAGCCGCTTTGTAAACTGGTCTGGTCCTGCTCAGTCGCATCGCAGTCATGTGTGGGTTTGCCTTGCCTATGTGCCACGTTTGCGCTTATCATCCCCCCTCCCTCCCCTTTCTTCACACACGCAGACCGTTAGCGCTTCTGTGAAGTGATACACTAGATCTATTCCATAGCGCAGCATAATGCATTGTTGCTTCATTGTTTTGGTTTTGTTTGATTTTATTTCCAATTTTACAACATGAGCACAAACTAAATATAAGCAGAATTAAACACTAGTAAATATGCCAGCATATATAAGCAGGTTAGCCTGACCCTTTCATTATCTTTAAATACATGTATAGTGTTTTCAAAGGGAAATCTCTCCCATGTCCATTCATTCAATGGCTTCTCCAATTTTTTTGCATGTTTTTGTCTGCTTTATTTTGGCACTTTATTAAAGAACAGAATCATGTCAAAAGTTAGGTTCACTGGTGCAATATATTACATCTGGCTATTCATGTATCAGGAGTGGTCCTAGTCGTCATACTCAGGGTCTCTATTGATGGGTATCATCTTCAGATACGGATAAACTATAAATTAATATTCTCTCAAGCTTGGTTTGTAGTGTATCTTTTTAAATATTATGGAAAACCAGTTTGGCACTTCATCCGATTGAAAACACAGTCCGTGAATTCATTGGTTTTCAACCTTTCTAGCCCCATACAACATTTCACTATTAATCTCAGATATTGTCTGCCTGGAGAACTCAAAAGCTAGCAGTCTGTGGTTCCAATTCCCTCCTCTGAAATCCTGCCTATTTAATGTCCTACTCCCACAGTGGTTATCCAAATTAAGATCCAGATTTCCGCCCAGCACTAGTGAGTACCTATCTGAGCTGAACAAGGGATGCACAGCACCAGGAAAGAGACCGGTGCTCCCCGGACAGCCCAGACAGCACCTTAACAAAAGGAGATTGGCAAAATGGCAGTGTGGGCATGGCCCAGCTATCAAACATGGGACACAGGAAGGAAGGCTGAGGACGGTCTCCCAGATCTCCACCCCAAGTCCTCGGCAACCCTTTCCAAGGTGAAAGCCAGTCATGGAAAATCAGATATGGACGAGAGGTTGCCAGTGGCCCCATCTCAAGAACAATCACCGTATCTGGACCCCATATGTGGTGCAGTGGGTCATTACCTCCTGAAGTCTTGGGAGGGTGGGACCAGACTGCCAGCCTGCCATGGCCAATGGAAACGCAATAACAGTGCTGACTGTGACAAAAAGCAAAAAGTCCAAAGAAAAATGCAAGGGCCTGACATTCCAAAATGGCAAAGCCAACAGCGGCAAGCCAAAAGGGACAAAAGGTCACAGAGCTCAAACTCGAACTTTCATCTTTTCTAACCATTGTGCTGTCAACCCCTGACACACCACTTTGACTATACCTGCTCCAAAATCCTCCTCAGTTCCGACTCAGAGGTGCCACTTTCATTGTTTGGGCTGTTGTTACTGCTGCTGTTGTTGTGTTCCTCCAGTTCGTCCAACAGCCGAGCCCGCTCTACCAACAGATATGCAATCTGTTCACTCTGAGTGGCATCCGAAATCTCCGCCAGACCCTGCTGTGTCAACATCTCCACAATTTCTGCCTGTGCTGCTTCTGTCAAAAATACATGAGCCAAAAAAGTCTTTGATATAAACTATTCAATAGAATATAGCAAATATGTCTACTTTTTCAAAACTGTTCAGTCTGATTTGTTTGGCTGTTCAAAAGAATATGAATATAGAAGTTAGATTTTTTCAGAACTTTTCAACAGAACATGAGCATAAAAGTTTGATTTGTTAGAACTGTTACATAACATCTGAAACTTTTTGAATTTTATTATGTAAGTTGTGAACTCAAAGTATATTTAGTCTTCTTCAAGTGCGATGAAAAGAGCCTCTGACTCTCTGACAGATGATAATTTTGCAACCAGAGCTACCACCTGATCTATCTCATTCAATATTCTGTGATGAAACAATACCAACCCACTGGCATGAATACTGTCTGGCCTTGTTTCAAATAATATTGTTTAAGAAGGTAGAATATCTATGATCAAATCTCACTAACTACACTAAAAGCTGCAGCTTTATAAATTTGAGATATTTCCACAAAGTACAAACTCTCACGTTTTAATTTCAAACAAAATTACAGCAACATTTTCTGATACAAAACTACATGCATTTACATCTGATGGCAACAATGTTTTAAAGAACCCACAAATTCACTGTTAAAATTAGGATAAACGTTTCCTGTATTTTGCAATAATGACTAAAAGAAATAAAATAATCATTATAAAACAATAGATTTATGGCATTTATATCAGAGAATGTAGACTGATGAATAAAATTTGGATCTGCTCCAAAAAGCATCAAAATTTTAGATACTAAGATTTCATAGTTATTTTCTTGGTTCAAATGCGGCTTTTAGACAGGTCAGTTGGATTGGCTTACATTCTTGGCCATACATATATGTACTTTCCTTGATATAAGCTTCTGAAGATAAAATGGTGTTGCATACTTTCACATACTATAGTTAGAAAATATCAAATGAATTTTCTAAAACTAACTAAACAAGGAAAATTTTCAAAATGTAACTGTATGTAACTCACCATTGCCACCTTGCTCCAGACTGACCACCTGAGCTTTCAAGGCCTCATTCTCTGTCTCCAGCTCTTGGATCAGAGCCTCTCTCTCGTCTGACAGATGCCGAATGTGCTCCACATAGTTCTCTACCTCTTTCATCTCCTCTGCTTGGGCCTCCTTCAGCTTCTTCTCCGTCTCACGTGCTTTCTGCAGGTCATCCTGACGTACAGAGAGATACAAAACATAAAGAACAGCAATAAGAAGGAGAAAGAGAAGATTTAAACCTGAACATTTCATGCTACAACTTCTCACTGGCCTTTCAGGTACTGGCACTTTGAGTCATAGCAAACTCATGGCAAAGCTCAGTAGCATTTCATGGCTAATAACAGCAACAACTGCTTTGTATCATTTCACCCAATAATTAACACAACAATAAAAAAAATCCACCATTTTTCCTGGCATCAGATTATTACTTTACCCTTTATTTAACATTCACAGGCATCATGGTAAACTGAAACAGTCTGGAATTTGTTCATCTGCTGTATTTCTGTGATTCACCATGATTGTGAGAGGATAAGAAACAAAAAAACGAATACCCTCTTTTCCTTTAAGCTCTCTTAAATTTCAGATTTCAGATACTGCCCACTATCACAGGCCAACTCTATAATATGTGTAAGAATTCTTGATGCACACTTGCCATTATATTCACTCTGTTCTTCAAATTGTAGAAATGATCAAACTGGACCCAAAGAATCTAATTATGAAAGCCTATCCAGGTGCTGCATGTATACACAGCACTGAAATGATTGACAACAGGGACCTGCCAATTCCAAGAGAAACCTACCTCCACATGCTGGTAAATCTTCCAGAGAAACAGAAGCTTCTCCACCTCTGAGGACTCAGGGTCAAGGCCATCCTCTGACAGTTTCTGTGTGATCTGCGTGTGGACATCTGTGGGACTCTCCTGAGGGCAAGACAACATTTAGCAACATGTTAAATCAACAAGAGAGAGAAAATGATTCACAGTCTTAGACGAGCTTAATAGTCTTAGACAAGCCATTGCCATCTAATCCCTTAAGACCTTTCTGTGCATCCCCTAACAGTGTCTCTTCTGCTCTAGTGACATAGTCACCTCTCATATTGTGTCAACTGTAATGTGTAACAACTTTGCTAATCTGAGATTTCCTCTGTGTAACAACTTTGCTAATTTGAGATTGTAGCAACTTTGCTAATTTGTGATTTCCTCTCTGTGACAACTTTGTTGATTTGAGATTTCCTCTGTCACTATCGCAAATGACATGCATAAAACGACATCCAGTCATTCTGTCACAGCTGACAGTCCCAAATCCAGTTCTCACACTGGCTATACAACATTATGGCATCCTATTTCACAGTGGTGAACCGTTTCATAGCAAACAAATTAGCATCGTCCTTCACATACACAACATAGATCTAAACATTTACAACATAAACTTATCTGGCATCTCTCTCAAGCCATACATTATTTTTTGTAGGGATCTGCAATATTCCTTGCTCATTTAAATCCTGTGCCTTCACCATTTTTGGCCCCATCCCCCATTCTCTTTCTCTTTTCTCCTCTGCACAATACGATAATACAACCCATGTACAAAGGTCTATCTATACTTCATAACCTCTCATTTGCAACTGCCCTTCCCCTAAATCATTTCACTGCATCACAGATGTACGATTTTACTGGAACCAATTTGCAAAAGCCAAAAGATCCAATTCCACCAAATGAAATGGAGAACTGGCCAAATCGCCAACAATTCAATATATGCAGAAAACCAATGCTCCGTTAACGGCTTATAGAAATCTGATGACACTATAGAGGCCAGATGACGCTGTCAAGGCCGGGAATGACATTAATGACGGCCTGATGACATTATCGAGGTCTGATCACACAATCAAGATTCGATAATATTATCAAAGCCTGCTAACGTAGTCGAGGCCTTATGAAATTACCGAGGTCTGATAACATTATCAAGGCCTAATGACAAAAATCGAAATCCGATGACATTACCCAGGCCCATTGTTGTCACGTTATTGAGGCTTGTTGACATAATAGAGGCCTGATGACATAATCCAGACATGCATATTCACATCACTTAGACAAAGAACATGACGGATGAATCTGACAAATATATATATATATAAATATATATATATACATAGAGAAGAGAGAGACAGACAGACAGACAGAGAGACGGACAGACAGGCAGGCAGATAGGCAGGCAGACAGGCAGGCAGACGGACGGGCGGACAGACGGACGGGCGGGCGGGCGGATGGACGGACCAACACCAGCGATCTAGCACGCCCATTAGCATTATTAATTTTACGTCTTCCCACTAGGATTTCTTATATTATTAAGACATTGACGCAGTGGACAATCCATTAGTGTTAGAGAGTCAGGAATAGCAGATGTTGGCACTGCGCCACAATCGACCTAACGCAAAGACCGGACAGCAAACGACGGATGCGCTGGCAAAGAATGTCAATAAAGACAAGACTTCAGATTGCGGTGGGAAATCTTCCCACTGTTTGGGCTTTTAGCTCTGGCCAATTTCACGATAAGGACCGGGAGAATGCGATTGCCATTTCGATGGCTCGATATGTAGAAATAGACACTGCGCTGTAACTGGACCTTATGCCCCAAAATACCCCGAATCACCATTATTCGATATTCGTCAATAGATGTGTCGAGAACTAATCGTTTGTGTGGACAGATAATGAATGACTACTTTTTACCTCATTGTACTTAAGCATCTAATTTTCATTTATTAAGCTTATCTCTGCTATCATTCGGCTATATGTGCTACTTGATTAAATGTGAATGTAGTCTAGGATATCAAGGGATGAAAGTATTTCGATGGATCATTGATCATGCAACTTTCTCCCATCACATCATATCTACATCAGCGTGTGTGTTCACCAAGTCGCCAGGGGGACGCAGTGGCTCTGTGGTTTGGCGTCTGCTCACGGAGAAAACGGGCCGGGATCGACTCGCGGGTCCTGCAT
>JBCEWB010948097.1:0-15375 GCA_039654565.1 Peronia peronii
AATGAAACTGATGTCAAAGGATAGCTGAGAGATCACTCTTTCACACTGTATCAATAACTCAATTTGCCCAAAATGTAGTTGTGGACCGAACCGCCATGATGGATCACATATCTGTAGGACCGGGGGGAGGGGGGGGGGGGACAGCCACTATTATTGCTGTTATCATGGCAGTTTTGTTGCTGCTATCATTTTTCTATCGCCGTTGTTGTTGTTTTTATCACCAGGACTGTTACTCCCCTATTTTGTCAGCAATGGACGTGGCCATTTGCATTAACTGTTTCCATACGAAGCACAAGTATAGCCTATATATTCACGCTTGTTGAAACTATGTGGCTTCAGATACACGACAGTATAAAGGTTCTATTGTATTCTGTATTTGAAATATACAATTAATGTCGGGGTTTTACAAAAGAATACTATTTCTAGCTTTAGGATAGCCAGTGTATAGACATATGAATCTTAGCTTTTATTTTATGGGTGTCGTAGGTGAAGTGTTAAAATTTCCATGTTTCCTTGATTTCACCAGAGCACATTTCGAGTCTACGGAGCCAAGGCCTCCCGCCAAGTGTTCCTGTTTGAGAGAGGTTTGCTCATCAGTAAGAAGAAGGAAGGCGGAATGCTGAGCTTCAAGACACTGATTAAAGTGAGTAGAGTCTAGGTCTAGCCTGGACTTCCCTCGTTTCGTGGTCCCGGTCTGTTTCTACTACGGAAGTTACCAAAATGGCACATATCGATCAGTGTATTCCAATTAAATTATGCAGATTAGTTACTGTCAATATGATTATGACTGTGGTGGTATTGCCTGAGTGTTTCAAATGGCAAATAAATTTTTTGGGTTGATTATTTATTGGTGTTGTACGGTTTACTTTAGGATTAGGGTTAGGTTTAAGTTAGGATAGGGGTAGGGGGAGAAGTAAGCCTGGGGTAGGGTAAGGGTAGAGATAGGGGTACATTCTAAGAGACTGAAATTTGCAAGCATAATCATGCAGTAATCGATATGAGCCGTTTTCGCGACTTCCTGAGTAGAAACAGACCGGGATCACGTGACCACGGGAGTGAACTCTATTGTATTGTGCCAGGGGATGCCATGTGTGTTTATGCCTTCCATTGTCTCTGAGAGAATGGTATTATCAGACAATGAACATTGTTTGTGTAGCAGAATGCATGCCATTTACATGTTGCGATTAGATCTAATACTTCAGGGTTATCAACTGTACATGTGTGTTTTTGATATAAGACGCAGAGCTAGATCTAGACCTATAAAAATAGAACTTCTTAGCTTCTTAATAATATGTTTCCCCAACCTCATGATTGTATCAGTTTCATTTTCTTTTTTCTTTCTCTTCATGTGTCGATGATCATATTGGACTGTTACTAGTAGCCCTAAATTGTTTTTAAGAAAGAAAACAGTAAACTTTCATTTTATGTTATTATAGATCTAGTGTAAAAGTGCCAGAGGGTAGAAGTGACAGATATGGAAACAATGTTTTTTAAAATAGTAAGAGACGAAATAATACGAAAGCTCTCTACTATGGCCATACAAGAAGGCATGAAAACATCCAGAAAGAAATCATAGAATGAAAAGTCAAAGGGAAAAGAGGAAGAGGCAGAAGACGAAAAAACTGGCCCAGGAATATTGAAGAGATGACAGGGAGAACAATGAATGAGTGCTGCAAGATTGCACAAGACCAAGAAAGATGGCGTGTCATGACCTCCAACCTTTTTGTAGAGATGGAACCTCGAAAGAATGAGTGAATGGATAGACTGTACGGACAAGCACATGATAATATTATTATTTGTTGAAAGATAACGGCAATACTATTGACGCATGGTTTGTTGCGGTTGTTTCTCTCGCTGCAGTGTTCCAATCTGATGTTGGTGGAGGTGATTCCTAACGAGCCGTTCAGTTTCCACGTCATTCCCTTCGACAACCCAAGAGCTCAGTACACATTGCAGGTGGGTGTGGCACCAACTCGTCATTGCCTTGGTCTCAGTTCCTTCAGAGACCTTTGGTTCGGTTTAAACCTTCCGAATTATATCTATCTGTTCTCTTCACTTTATAAATAGAAGCCTCTGGTGTTCAAATTTCAACTGTGGCCCCTGAGTTTTGTCTGTCCTCTCTCTTGTGTCCTCATATGTTGTGAATCATCGAGCATTCACCAATCATAGAGTGATCACACAGAAAACTCATAGCGGACCAGTTAGAGCTCAGTACACATTATATCTATCTGTTCTCTTCACTTTGTAAATAGAAGCCTCTGGTGTTCAAATTTCAACTGTGGCCTCTGAGTCTTGTCTGTCCTGTGTCTGTTCATACATATTCTAACTCAGTGGTGTACATATAACCACAAACATCATCATATTAAATGTTTAACATCCGTGTTAGATGATATAAGGACATGGACATAGACATGGACATGACATGTGATAACTCATTACATCTGACAGGATCAACATTGATAATTAACCTAATTAATCACAGTAATCATAAAATATACATTTTCTCTAAGGGCAGCAACTCTTGGCTGCCACGGAAAACAACTCTTGTCCAAGGGACATAAATAGGTCCCATAACACTCCTGTAGTTCCAGCTTCTTCAATTTATTTTCCTCTTAATGTATATTATCCTCTTCTTGTCCTCTCTGATTTTTATTTGCCTCAAATTATTTATTTATATCTCTCAGTATGTCAACTCAAAAAGACTGTCTCCTCATTTCTTCTTCTTCCCTGTTTATTCTTTCCTGCCATTACTTTCTCTCTCATTCTCTCAACTTTGTGAGTTGTTTCTCCTCATCTGATCTCTGGTTCTTCACTTTTCATTTTAGGACACTTTGTGATTTAATTGAGCAACTTGAAAAGTATTTCTCAACTTCAGTTTGCGAGCTCAGTTTTTCATTGCTCTGTCTCCACATTTGAGTGTTTGGAGATCTATATGTCATATGAAAGAGGAATAGTAAATCTACCATGTAATGTAATTATTTCACCGATCACTTCCCCAAACAGGTAAATTTTGAAAATCATTTTGTCGTATCTCCTGTGTGCAAAAACAGTTGCTAAACATAAAACATTTCCTCAAAATGCGAAAAATGGAGATAGAGCAACAGAGAACTGAGCTCATGAATTGTTTCCTAACCAGTTTCAGTGTGAGATCTGTCCATGATAGATTATCATACAATACATGCCACATTGTTAACCGTCTGTACATCTACAGGCTCGTAATATGGAGCTGAAGAGGAAATGGTGTCAGGAAATCAAGCGGCTGATATTGGAAAGTTTCAAAGGTCGAATTCCAGACAATGTCAAAAACTTGGTGATGCAGCTAGGCAGGGAACATGATGATGGTGAGATAATGGTTATTGGGGGGAGATAAGATTGGTCCTGAGATACATAGAGTTAAATTGATCCAAAGTAGACAATGGCAAAAAAACGAAGAGAAAGAAAAAGAGGAGACACATTTATCGAGCTCTTGTGAGGTTGCCAGTTTTGTTGCACAGAAAATAGATAACAGTCACTTTCAGAGAGAATAAACTGAAATCTTGAAAAATATAAAATAAAAATATAGATGAAAAGAAATATCATTTGATTTTCTTTTCAAAATGATTAATTTAGGGGAAAAAAGGGAATACATGAAAAAAGCTCAGTATCAATTTCTTAGGCTATTACATGTCTTGCACCCAGGGCAAATGAGTCGAAAGTCGCCCTGAGGGATCGCAGGTTTACGGCCATTTTTAACTATTTTCCAGCTCAGATACCAAATTTTTTGTTTCAGGTTAGAAAAGTCTGAATTTTCGTTTTCTGGGATAAAAATAAAACATTTTGGTATCTCAGTTGGAAAATACTTAAAAATGGCCGAAACTCGACTATATTTGTCATATAGATAAGACATTGTCAGATAGCAGGTGTCAGCTTTAAGGTAAGGTTTGACAGTGGCCTGTATTAAAAGGCTGCGTATTCAAAGTAATTGTAAGTGCCAGTTCAGGCGAGAGTTGTAAAGAGCACTCCTAATAAGCACTATGGAGCTCGGTGAATTTTTTTGGTCATGATGACATTTGATAGTTAGAATGTTAAGTGAGAGTAGCCTAACATTGCTGGTGGAACAGCTAATGTTGTTACTCTGTAAATAACTTGGCTCCTGTGTGACATTCCATCCCCAGACTATGTTCCCAAGGAAGCTCTGGAAGCCACAAGGAAGAACCAACACACAGCCCCAGAGTATCTTGAGAAGAGAAGGTTTCGCAGGAAGTCGGGATCCCGTATGCCTGGTGGGTCACCTCAACCTCATGGATTTGATTGTTCAGGAATAGGATCAAAGTTTGAAAAGGGAATAAATAAGGAATTGTTTACAAGTCTGTGCTATAGTAGATAAAGATGTATGGAAATTGACAAAACTGTGGACTTATGAAGTTCTGGAGGAAAAAATTAAAATAAGCACTAAGTAGTCACTTACTATTCACTGGCAAATGGCAAAAATGAAGTTTAACCTTTGCAGTAAGTGCAGATTGTCATATTCATAAGTTGAACAGTTATCTGACATGACATTTAGTGTAAATGAAGCACAAGTCATGAAATGAAAATGTTTCTCTGTGGAGCAGTTTCAGAGGATGTTATCATCAAAATCACTCTACACATGATAACATTCAACGTCATTTTCTGTTTTGCAGATTTCAGTTTGCTGAAGCCACAGAGAGCCAGACGAGGTGAGAGACAAAATTCTGGTTTTAGTGCTCTGCAAATTTATCCCAGTTCTCGGGCTCTTTACCTTTGCTAGTCATCTTAGCAAGCAATACAATAGTTCATATTCGACTGAGCAAAAACCTGGAAATCCCCGGTAGAGTGTTTGTACCTCCTGCTAAAAATAGAACACCCACTAATGTTGGTTACCGCTCTACCACGAGATCAGAGAACACTTGTCACCGGTCCCATGCATTTTTTATGTGTTTTTCCGTGACAGTGAACAGTTTGGAGTGTTTGTATCTCCCTACTAAAATTAGACGGGGATTTCCAGCTGTTCGTTTGATCAGAACAATACAGTTATTTGATTCCATCAAAGCTATTTGACAGCTCTATGGACAAATCTAGGTTAGTTCTAAAGAGTCCTCACTGGGATAGAACCACAATTTCCAAATTTTACTGATAAACATCACACCTCTAGGCTTGGCAGAATTCTCAAAAGGATTTAGGGTGTTGCATGTTGCTAGGAGACTTGCAATCACTTAATAATTTTTAACACTGATAATTCTTTAATGGATATCTATAAAGCAGTTCAATATATTCTAAAGCAAGCAATGCAATGGTTATATTTTATTCAGTTTTAGCAGATTTCTAATTCAGTAACATGAAAAACAGCAAACTTTGTAAAGCATCCCAAAATTTATAAGGGAAATGCGTTTTGTGTAAATATTTCTTTGCATCATCTGAAATTTCAGTTTAATCTGTTTCATTGAACTAATTGATTATTTATTTATTTTTCTTATTTCAGGTGGAAATAAAAAGGTAAGGAGTTTATTTATTGTGATAGACAACATTTGTCTTGCGACCAGGGCAAATAAGTCAGAAGTCGCGCTGGGTGATTTTGAGTTACAGTTGTTTTTTTTACTATTTTCTGACTGTGATACCAACATTTTTTCTTTTTTTTTCAGGTTAAAAAAGGTAAAATTGTCGTTTTGTGAAAACAAAAAAAAATTTTAGTATCGTAGTCAGAAAGTAGTTAAAAATGGCTGAAAACGGCCGTGGATCTTTATCGCCCGCCGCGATTTCTGACTCATTTGCCCTGGTCGCAAGACATTTAGATTTAATAATTATTAACATTTACATTAATTAAAGATGCTTGAATTTTCTTTACAACTGCTATAGTATGTGATCAGTCTGGATCTTGTTTTTGGAAAACTAAAATAAAATGGCAATAATTGATCTTTCCTGATTGAAAGTAGAAAAAAATCCACATGTCTCGCGGCCAGTCGAAATGAGACATGAGAAATCGGGCTTTGAATGTGATGAGGGGGGTCAGACATGGATTTTTTTTTTTTATTGCAGAAATAGAAAGTGCATTCATTTCTGAACAAGACAGTATCGGTCTTACCCTCCATTTATAAATATTACTTCATTAAAATCGGATTTTTTGGGAGGTAGGTGTGTAGATTCATGCGTTCGACCGTTCATTTAAACTCGATTTTCTCGGAATTTCGGTCATTGCGGGGGGGGGGTCCCCCTTTGTCTCTTTAAACTGCAATATCTCTGGCTAGAATAAAACTAGCTCAAAACTTTTTTCACCACTTGAAAGGGTATGAAATAAAGCTTTCACATGATACCAAAAACCCATTTGGTGAAAAATCAACATATGTCTCATTTTGACTGGCTGCGAGACATATGCACTTCTACTTGGGCAGCATATTTTTTATCCGTGAATGGAATAACTGAAAATGAAAATTTTTAGATATGCATAATTTTCTCTGGAGGTATTCACATTTCCAAAAAAAAAGAAACCACAATATGAAAGTTTTTCTTTTCACCTCAGGGAGACAAATCACCTGACAGAGGCCGCGGAGGTCGCAGGGCGGAGAGCAAGTCACCTGAGGCACACAGACGTCTTTTCTCCAGACAGGTAAACTTTTTCTTTTCTTAAACATCTTTTCCTCTAGCTGAAAACTTTAGAAAACTTTAGTAGAATGAGATTTTCCAAAATGAAAGGGAAGGAATCAGTGTTATTAATTCTCCATCTAGTCAGCAAATTATGTTTCTAAAGAGTTAAGTTTAGTATTTCTCACACTAGATGTAGATGTAATTTTCAAGGTGTGGAAAGACTTACAGTAAATTTCCATTTCATTAATAAATAAATAAATGGTAG
Source organism: Peronia peronii (assembly GCA_039654565.1). Taxonomy (NCBI): domain Eukaryota; kingdom Metazoa; phylum Mollusca; class Gastropoda; order Systellommatophora; family Onchidiidae; genus Peronia; species Peronia peronii. Next base: position 6,845 of record JBCEWB010948097.1, read on the forward strand.
GCTAAATAAATGAATTAATTTAAGTAATACAGTGTAAATAAATAGATATGCTGAACTGGCTGACTCAATGTGAATAAAATTCAGTTTTCAATAATCTTAGGGGAAAAAAAAAAATTACTGTCTGAAAGTATTTTCAACATTTAAATATATCTGTGAGCAGACACTGATTGTTCATGCTTTCCAAAACATCCAGCCGTTCACCTTTTTGTGCCATAATTTTTTAGTCCTTACTCATGTAATTGTAATATCTTTGCTTGGATGTTTTCAGAACAACCTGGCCAAGAAGAGAGCGCAGAGTCAAAATGCCAGCACCAGCCTTCCCAGCACACCCAGCACAGACCCGTCATCCTCCGAGCTCTTCAACCAATCAAAATCTGACTCTAAAAAACCAGTCAGCCAACCAGTAACTCCTGATCCAAAGGATGTCAAATTTGACTCTCCGTCGTCCACAACAAGCACAACACCTGATGACTCAAGGGAGGTAACCCTCAGGCGCTCACTGATCAAGAGTCTGAGTGAGTCGGAGGACATAGGAAAAGATTCAGCGGGAATGAATCGACCGGCAAGTTTTCTTATGGCCAGAGCGCGACCTATTTATTCCGAGGATTTGACTCAACTGGTCGTTCGATGTGGTGGCTCTGTCAAAATGGCTTCCCATGCTGAGGCCTTGGAGGAAGGGGAAGAACCCCAGGAGTACTCAGCTCTTTATGACTCTCAGAACAATCCAGATGACTATAACTTTAGACGTAGATCAGAGGTGGACGATTCTTCAGATGAAGATGATGATGATGAGACTGTGGCAGGGGATGAGGGACCAGAGGAAAGTGTAGGCACTGTGGAAGATATGATAACGGAATACATTGACGAGACGGATGATTCTCACTCCAAGTCCTGTGATCTAGAGCAAACTTCATCAGAAACAAACAGTACACTCCAGGAAGGAGGAGGAGATGAGTCGATGAAAGCAGAGTCAAGGTCTTCCAGTTTGCCCATTCTGAGCCAGACCGATGCAGAGGGACGTGAGACGGGTGGAAATGAAGGGAACAGTGAAATGACGGCAGCCGCCAAAGGATGTTCTCACAGCTCGGACAGCGTGTATGACACCATTAGTACACCTAAACCTCGAGGACGAATGAGCAGAAGAGACTTGCAGAATGCCTCGCATGTAAATGGTCACAGCAGTAGGAAGAAAGGTAAGACTATGGACGGAGCAAAAAGTGCGACACAAGAAAGTAAAGACGATGTTAAAGTCACTGCATTTCATGACACCTACAGTAAAAGAACAGCTGAGAAGGCAGTTCTAAGAAAGAAAGGCTTGCGTTTACCAAATACCTCAAAACATCTATCAATACAAGACCCATCTTCATCCAACTCTCACCCCAGTGGTGTCCGAGCAAAATTGACCAACTGGAACAGTGTGGACAAATTAACCAAAGGGTCGATGACTGACCTGTCACATGTCAATGAAGATCCGTGGGTCATGAACCCTGAGGTCACAGGTTCTCAGACCAACATGGATGAAGATCTGAATGCCAAGGCCTGGCCTCACCTCGCTGGTCCCCGAGCTCATCCCCGGAGCCAGTCAGATCTCACTGAGATGGCCCAGGTTTCCACTAACAAAGAAAATTTGGACTGGTTGGTTTATTTAAACAGAAATAACAAGAACTTGCCCTCCCATCAAGCATCAAACCCTCCGCACAGGTTGTCGTCTCCCTTGTCATCTGGGAAAGACAATTACAATTCCATCAGACAAATTTCCTCCCAGGTTCCCTACGCCACCCCGCCAAGATCTTATATGACCACAGAAAACATGAGAAGGCTGGGATCCTCAGCCAACAGTCTGACAACCCACACACCCTATCAGAGATCTTCTGCAAGAGACTCCACTTCCAGTTCTGTGAATGCTTTCAGTTCCCCAAACATGACAGTAACTTTAACCAAACCTATGAGTTTCAGTGCAGTCCAGTTGTCCAGAAGCAACAGCTCTCCAGTCACAAATAAACATAACTTGGCATTTGGAAGTAAGAATCGTCCGGTTTCAATGGATATGGATACGCTAACCGATGAGAGTGACCGCATGGTTGCTGAGATGGAGGAATACATTAACAAAGCCTCCTCCCCTGAGAGTGTCAAAAGCCCCAATAAATTTCCCACATCGTTGCCGACTATAACAATTGAAGACGAGAGTGTTGATTCTAATCGCTTATCTGTTGTGTCTTCGATATCCACCTCATCCTATGAGAGCCAGGGCAGCAGTTCTAGTGATGGATTAGTTGGAACCTTGAAACACAAGCTGCACACCTGGGCACAAGTGTCCCGCAGTAGGAACAACAGTGAATACAGTCAGGCATCAACTCTGACCTCTGATGAAGAGGATGAGGAGGAAACACCAACTCAAACCTCCTCTGGTAATTCTTTCGAGCCTCCGTCAAACAGCAGAAACCTGTGGAAGGAAGATCGAGATCTGGAGACTGTCCTGCGTGAGCACAGCCTGGGGTCGTCGAAACTGGGCTCCCGCATGGCTCATTCTTACCCTGTCCAATCAGAGATCATAGCCTCTCACCGTGCCGACTCTCCAGTGCACGAAGGACGTCCACATAGCACGTGTGGATTGACACCAGTGGAGAATGCATCGCAGATGTCAGAAAAAGTGTCTTCGGTGAAAGAGAGTCCCCCCGACCAGGCTCGATTCTCTCTGCCACCCACAACTGAAGCCACCGAGGCGCTGATGCCGCGAGCGTTGAAGAACAGTGAGATTCAGCAGTCTGACTCGGGTTTCTCACTACAGAGCAACGACTCCAACATGAGTGACCAGAGCCAGGTGATTACTAAAACTACCTCAGAGGCAGTGGCAGTCCTAGAACTCTCCGAGGAATCCTCCAGAGAGGTCACACCGAAGACGAAACCAAAAATGCACATAACTCAGCCACCACAACCGACAAACAAAAATCTCAAACGAAATGACTCGTATGAATCTATAGACTCCACGGACAGTTTCTATGAGAGGAAGTTGTCACTCGCTTTTGATTCCGACATTTTTCAAGACAAACCAGATACTATTTGTGTCACTGAAGATGCTCAGCCGCAGGGACAGGTGGAGATTCCACCACCCAGGAAATCAATTCGAGAATATGTCCATGCCTTTGAGGAGAAGTGTAGATCGCAGTCACCCAAAGTGTTTGAAATGAAACGTCGTGAACCAGGAGTGATGATCCGACAGCGGCTGGAGACACTTCAGGAAAGCCTCAGATATGGTAGTCGCAGTTCCAGTACACAGTCGAGTCGGCCAGTCAGTGAGGAGAGAGATTCTCTGAGGTCCAAGTCTCAGCCTCCATCTCAACAACGCAATAGTCTGAACTTTCATCCCATGCGCAACAACAAGTTGAACGAGGACCCCCGACTCAACTGCCTGAGCATGTCAAGGTCACGGGACAACTTGTCAAAATCTGTAGAAAATCTATCCAGATCTCGGGAAAATTTGCTGTCCAGATCTCGGGAAAGTATGTTATCAAAGTCAAGAGAAAGTTTACATCCTGTGAGTTCTGTGAAAAGAATGTCCTCACCCTCGTACTCAGTCAGTGTAAATAGAGCTGGACATGAAAAGGACGCAAATAGATTTCATTACATCGGACCTGAGAAATCAGAGGCCCTTTCAAGCAACCAGTTTATTCACAGGGCTCGTAGCAGTTCGGACCAAACACACCAGGAAGCTGAGAGACCGTCGACACCTGGGGCTGAAACTAATACAGTACAACCCGCAAAGTCTTTGGGTCACCTTGATCAGATGAGTAGTGAGGTGGACAACCTGGTCATTATGAAAGGCTGGGTCAGAGCTCTGATCGCAAAGTTCCAGGACAGCTAAGTGTGGGATTTAGATATGGAATTTTCATCTCCTTTCACTGGTTTGTTTGTTGTTTACACAGGAGTGAAAATACTATTTTAGGCCACAGATGTTTAGCTTATAAAAACATCTGTGCTTTGATCCCAATGTTCTAGGGTGGCTTAGCAGAGTTCAGACATGGAACTTTGTCTTACGGTCATGATGGAGTAGGCGAGGAATCCTCAACATCAGGTTCTCAAGATGATGGCAAATTTCACACAGTTCTCCGGAAAGGCTATGCTTACTGACTGAGCAGCTCAGCACTGTAGAGACCCTTTCTGCATTGTGTGGGTGTTTGTGAAGGTGGGCTCTATCTGTCGCTAATGTATTGTGGTCTTTGCGTGCTGAGATAGCATAGAACAGTCAAAATGTTGAGAAACTTGAACGTCCATTTCATTACTTGCTTTTTAATACAAGTAAACATTTGCATACATGATGAGCAATACAATGTACACATGTGACTCATCATGACGCTTCGGTCCACAAGGTACACCGGGCGGTTTCGAGCAAATGGGGCAGAAAGGTCAAGGGGGAGTCAAATAGTCGAATTTTGGATTTTTGCACCAACCTATTCTGTAAACATCACTGCATCATGTAAACATGTAAATGCAAAACTTTGAAAGTGAATTTTTCAATTTCTAATTTTGATTTCTTTTGACAACCACATGCAATAGCATTAGACGCTCATAACTCCATCAGATAACGTCATTGAGTTGCTTGGTTATATTTCGTCTATCAGCCTCCTTCCTGGTGGTTATCTCGATATGTCATTGAGCAATAAAACTGGTGTCAAAGGATAGCTGAGAGATCACTCTTTCACACTGTATCAATAACTCAATTTGCCCAAAATGCACCTTGTGGACCGAACCCTCATGATGCATCACCTGTACATTCAATAATACCTAGATCCATACACTGTCGACTACACTGTGTTCAGCAACTCTTCCTGTATTGAAAATGTTTTGAGGTATTTGTATTATAGTCACATGTTCAGCCTTCCTTCAATACTTTCCAAAGCCTTTGATTAGCACGGCTGGCAGCATAAACAACGTCATTTCCTAAATTTTACATATGTATGTCTATCAGAGATCTTCCACTTTAAAACTTATGTAAGAATATAAAACAGGGATGTTAGTCATTGCTAGGCAACTATGAATGTCATTGATTCCTTGACTTCTACGCACATATAATTTGTTTGCTAGGTAGACGATCATGCTGCAGTTCGTTTTACATAATTATGCATTCACTCTCTGCTTAGTGTAAGACTGAGCGCAAAAGAAAAAAAATGAGATCTTGATGATTGTTTCAGATACGCAAATTGCGAGCTCAGTTTTTTGTTGTTCTCTCTTGAGCTATTTGGAGATAAGAGATAAATATGTCATAGGAAAGACGGATAGTTATCAATAAATCTACCATATAATGTCATTATTTCACCGATCACTTGCCCAGAGAAGTAGATCGTGCTAAACATAAAAGATCAATTTTCTCAAAATCCAAAAAATGGAGATGGAGTAACAGAGAACTGAGCTCATGAAATGCTTTTCTCTATGTGTCCATCTATATATGTCACTGTCCATTACCAATAATCATCTTTATAACTGTTTACCCATCCATGCTCACTCATGTGATTATTCTTTATCTGAGCTGCATATTTACATCTTATGGTATGAAGTGTCCCTTATGAGCAAAAGTCTTCAGCTAAAGAACGTCACATCATGTCCATTGTGTTTGATAATAATGCCGATCTTATCTGTGTGAACTGTACATACTTCAAGCTAGCAAGATTTGATTGTGTGTACGAGTGTCTTTGGTTCCAAGGGTTGCCCATATTGTATACTATGGACCCGTGTATATTGGCTGAGGCTCTTTTAAATCTGCTGGTGATTCCCTCACGGGACCAATGCAGGGCTGTGTTCATACATCACCGATAGCGTCTTCCACAGCTTTACACTACTGTTTGCTATCAACAATTTTACTCCTGATAAACCACCAATTTTTTGTGACAATTTGAGACCATCTGTTCCTTCTGGTGTGCAAGTTAACCTAGAAAGTAGCAGTTAATACTGAGTACAAACAATGATTTAGGATGTTCATAAATACAGATACATGTAATCATTTCATATTCATAACATATTTGAGATAAGACCCTGTTGCTTTCATGATGCATACATTACTACTGTTAAGCCATGGTCTAGCCAGAGAATGTCTCGTAATTGTAGGTATGGACAAAAATTCATTATGTTTTAACAGAAATATAACATCAAGACAAGTGCTGTGGATTCCATGTGAGGAAAATGTCTCGCAGCCAGTTGAAATGAGACGTAAGTCACTGGGCTAGAACGGAGAAATGGGGCTTTAAATGTGATGAAGGGAGTCAGATATCGAATTTTTTTTTTAGTGCAGAAATCGAAAGTACATTCATTTCTGAAAAAGACAGTATCGATCCTACTTTCGATATATAAATATTTCCTCATTGAGGTAAGGATGTAGATTTATGCGTTTGACTGTTCATTTAAACTCGACTTTCTCGTAATTTCGATCAGTGCTGAGGAGTGCCCCTTTGTCTCTTTAAACTGCAATATCTCTGGCTAGAATAAAGCTGGGTCAAAACTTTTTTCACCATCTAAAACGGTATGAAATAAGCTATCTCATGACTCAATGTGAATAAAATTCAGTTTTCTAAGACATACGTCTCATTTTGACTGGCTGCGAGACATAATTATGTAGTTTATAAAGGTAAAGATTTTTCTGGAAATGAGAGGGAACCAGAGCGATTGATCTTGTCGCCCAAACAATGTCTTCCTGGCGATTCTGAATTTTGAACGGTGGAGAGCAGCGTTCAGCTTTTCCGAAAGTATACACGTTGTTGATCTAACTGTCTTGGTCCCGTTTTTTACATGCAAGTATCTAAATTATTCACATACCGATGGTCTCGGACACAAATTGTCTAACTCCGGAATATAAAGCATTACTTTTATGCCTCAAAATAACTCACAAACACATGATCCATCATGTCTAAGAATATCTAAGCCCTCAGACCAATAGAAATTAGTCAAATTGTCATGTGATCAAACCATCTAAGTCGGAGATCGCTCTCAACTGCTAAGTTTTTTCTGTCTCCTGTAAAATTTGTGTTTCTGGACTTAGATGGTTTGTGCCCGAGACCATCAATATGTCCTAGCTGGTAACCTAGCAACATTTTTATATCGCTGGTGACCTTGGCAAGAAAAATAGACTCTTTTCAAAAGAATTGGATGAAAATTTTTGATTTCATTACCAAAGAGGTCTGTAGCTTTCTATTGATGCTGCGACGTTCCTCAGAACTGGATTTTGTCTGCGCTGAAGTTTGATGATGTCACACCATTGTCCGTACTGCTTAAATAAAGCAAAATGCAGATCCTGCAGTTACCAACTGGGTCTTTGGCGGAATTCACATAAATGTCATTATATATTTATCTCAAATACAGCGGACCAGTTACATCTCAAAAGGACATGTATATTTTTGAGTTAATATTTAAAAATATGTTGTTTTTTTTCAACCAAGATTAAAAGAAAAATAATCATAGAAATTCCTTATGATTTTATCCTCATAAGCACAGTGAATTTATTATCATAACACTGCCCAAGTAAATATGCATTTAAAATGGGCTGCTTTTTCCAGTTCATGCATTTGAATGAAGTGTACTCGCCTTATCAGAGGTCTTTTCGATTTTCATGAATGAATGATGCATATTCACATTTAAAAACAAGGATGTTCATCTGTTTACTTTAAAAAGTAGGAAACATTCTCATCTTCTACTCATCCATGTCATATCTGGAAAAGTATAGCATCTCTGCCATGAAAAGTAAAGAAATAAGTGTCCTGTAAAGACATGGATGTCCAGCCAAAAGTCTTATTTTCCAACAACAATATGGACTGAAGCTTGACATCCTTGTAAAAATTATGAATGATTTATCCAAACTCTCAGCCAGTTTTTGTTGCATCATCATTTTTTTCCATCATCAATTTCAAATACCGAAAAAGAGACGCCTCATTTTGTGAAAGTGTCTCATATCCAACTTGCAGCTACTTATTATATAAATAAGTTATGTCAGGATATTGATCTAAGTACAGATTATGTATTTCACTTTATGTCTACCCTTTTGTTATTAATGTTGTAGTAGAACATAATAGTGCATCTCTTTTTTTTTTTTTTGAGAAAAATGAACAAAAAATGGTTTGAGATTGTGTCATTGAATGAATTAGTCTAAAACAACAATTTTTTTTATTTTTTCAGTATTACGAGTTTTGGGCTGATTTGAAATCTTTCTGTACATAAACATTGAGGGTGCTCATATGATCAGCGTGATGGGTCAGTTCAATTTTGGTTTGTCTCTGAGATAGGCTGTTTTATGTTCATTGCATAGACATACTAGTAATAATTTAAAAAAAAAAAAATATGTCTATGGTTCATTGTACCTGAGAAATATAATATGTACAAACTAGTTTCTGTAACCTGGTTTAGCTTCAGGGTTATTTTGTGTATTTTATATATGTGTGGTGTCAGTTGCCTAGAGGTTGGGCCATCGGACTCGGGATCTGAAGTTCCGGGTTCAAATCCTGACAGGTCCTGACATTTTGTCCTTGGGAAAGACAATTTACACACATTTC
>JBCEWB010948208.1:0-15375 GCA_039654565.1 Peronia peronii
AATGAGCCAATGGTAGGAGAAAGGGTTGTACTCATAAAGACGTCAATTTCATATTATGGGTGTCAATTTTATCACCCTCGTCATTCAGACTATTTCCATTAAAAGTTGTGTTCATAACCAAATATAACTGCTTGGAGCAAACCACTTCACATAGGGGTGTATTTATGTTCTTCCTATAGAATCTCAATGTAAAATGCAAGCTATCACCTCTCTAACCACATGGACTTAGATTATTGTTATTAGATCAGATCGACTGATGTTGACGGGGCAGCAGTGACTACAAAGCAATATATACAAGTGATCTAATGGTAGCATTCGGTGAGAGCAAAAGAAAGCTGTCTAATAAATATATAAACTAATAGATATTTAGGCCACTTTGGCTTTCTTTCATAGCAATCATAGCTCACTTCTGCTCTGAATAGCTTGGTCGCTGGTCAGTGCCTAACTTGTTGAGTGAGTCAAGTGGTCAGGGGAGTCTGTGTTATTATTCAGTATGGTATAAACAAAGAGACTACATCTATTTGATATTCTTCTTTTGATCATAGTTTCTTTTGATCGTAGTTTCGGAGCACTTGAGAGGACTTGAGTGGGTCATGTGGCCCTTGATTTCTGTTCTTCTCTTCTGTTCAAGAGGATTTCATCTTTGGGTATGGAATTTTTCACTGTTCTATTGGGTAAGTTTCCTTTACCTTTTGAAGGAGTGTCTATTGAGCTGCACATACTTATTATGGTGATAATTTCCAACTGGGGCGATAAACCCCAGGGTCAAGTGACATGGTGAGAAATATCACAGAGCAACGAGGAGCCCCTAAAAACACCTGACTATCCTGCGACCGAACAGTTGGTTCTCAGCCCCACAATACACCATTGTTTACATACTGAATAGGCCCACTCAGTTGTCCCGTTAGTGTGCCTACTGGAAACAGATGACATCAGCGCCTGGTTTACAGTCAGTTACAGAAAACCGAGCGGTCCAAACTATCCCGTCTCTTTAATTGTTCAAATCTCAAATTTAAGAAGCCATTGGCTTCTAATTTGTATGTCACTTGTCAGTGGATTTACAATAACTGTAACATTTCATCTGAGGCAAAAACAAAAAGAAACTTGACACAACAAAATGATGTTGCGCTACCCCTTTAAACTCAATTGACATTAGTATTTTCAAGATAAATACATATATTTGATTCAGACCCATAATATTTTTTGTGATATTTCACCAATTTTTCTCTTTTGTCTTTTTTTTCTCTGGCAGGAAGCAATACGCATGATGATCAGCAAAGGGCAGTTATCACTGAGGGAACTACAGCAAGCTGTCATGTTGGCCAAATGAAAGAGTAGCATAGGGAAATTTAAGAGCTTGTAGCAAATCTCGCAGCAAGAACACCACACAGAATGTGTGGACTCGCTGAAAATGTTTAATTGACTGATTGGTTGATTGGTGGAGTTTCAGTTAGAAAGTTGCACCACTAGTGGTATGATGTTGTGCTGTAAGTCCAGCAGTGTCAGCCTCAGTTAGAGAGTAATGGTGCTTCACAGACTCATGTATTTCACAGATGTATGTACTTGTATTCAACTTTGAAAAGAGAGGGACCCTTGCTAGATTGAAGTATAAGAAAGCTTTCATAGGGCACAGACTTAAATTCTACTAACATAATGGCCTCTAAAGAGAAGCCAGTGAAGCGACGTCTTCCCCAGTGGATGGAAGCCTTGCATGCCCAGACTGCGGAAAGTCAATCATCAGCAAACAAAGGTGGCCAAGCTGGAAAACCTGAAAATAAAGAAAGTGCTGCAACAAACTGCGACAGAGCAAGTGATGAAGTTGATGGTAACTTGACAAATAGGAAACTGAAGACAGATGGAATTCCTGCAAGTAAAGATGACGGCCAGAAAATAACTGCCTCTGATATTATCTCCAGTGCTATGCCTTGGTTCACTTTCAGTGGTTCTATTATTTATTCGTACCAAGACTCGGACTGTGCATGTATTTGCCAAGATATTTTGTCCACAGTCGAAAGCAAAGAGGAACCACTTCTGCTGGGATTTGATATGGAGTGGGAGGTATCCTTTCGCCAGGGCTCGTCAAACAAAACTTCATTAATTCAGATCTGCAGTGGAGAAGACTATTGTTACTTGTTTCATGTGTCGTCTATGTATTCCTTTCCCAAACCATTGAAAGATCTCATAACGAACTCAGGGGTGGTGCTTTTGGGAGTGAACATTGAATCAGATTTGTGGAAACTGGAGCGCGATTTTGATGTTCGAGTGAAACCTATCATTGACAGAGGTTCAGCGATAGATGTAGGTAAATTGGCAAATGAAAAATTGAAATCTTCAGAAAAATGGAGTTTAGATGGTTTATGCAAGAATGTTTTGAAAAAGCGTCTTAATAAAGATACATGCCTGAGGTGTGGTGATTGGAATACTGTGCCTCTTAGCAAGGAGCAAAAGCTTTATGCAGCGACAGATGCATTTGCAGGCCTTGTTATTTATAAACATTTGAAAAGCAAATGATGAGGACCATATGTTTGCACACGTACAATTTAGAACAATTTTTGTAAGAATATGACAATTTAATGAATGTGATACATGATGTCATACACAAAATTTTGATTAAACACAATAAAACAGTGTTTGAAAATATCATAACTTGTCTATTTCTTTTTAAGCTGAAATGTTGAGTCTCTGTGTTCCATTTTCTAATATTCAGTATGTGGTCACAGTTGCATGTATCCACTTGTTGATTTTGTCTTTTGTTTAGTCCTTTGTTGTGATTTGTGCTGTTGTTACTTGGATGTTCTCCCATTGACACTATTTTTCTTTCTTACATCCACACTGAGAAATGCTTTGTGGATTCTGTCTCCTGTGACTTGCATTTTGTTTATAACTGTGTTTCTGTCCACCTTTTTGAATTGAGTAGGACTGATTGGCACATATGAGCAGACAGCATTCATGAGCAAAAAAGACGATGTGTGACAAAAAGTGTAGTGACAAAAATAGATCTATTGAGTGTGTTTGTGTTACAAAATGCATAGAACAATCATTTAACATCACATTCATTGTGTAACTTACGACATTTAATCACACATCATTTGCTAGAGCTTATATGCATGTTTGTTTGTGTTGGGGTTTTAATCAGCACATATCAGCACGATAACGGCTATATTGTGTTAAACACGGTGGGTATATATACATGCATGTAATAGAATGTGTAGAAAGGGATGGAGAAAATACATGTATCACATCCATTTACAAACATTTTAACAATGTCAGAAAACAAAAGAACCTGATAAGTACATGTATTAAGAATTTGGTCGAAAGTAGCAAAGAAACTAAATAGAACATCTATTTTTTCTAAGAAGCTGCTTTCTTGGTTGAAGTTAAAGCCACAAGGAGTCGAAGATGTTAGTTCTAAACTTAAGTTGGAGATACACAAGACCTATAGATATCATCATATGTTTATTTATGCATATGAACAAATTTCACAGAAGCAGTCATGGTGATACATGTAATTGTGTTTTCTGACATGCTGAATATGAAGTCAGCTGGCATAATATTTATTTTCATGTTTGCAAGTATCAGTCTACATGTTTTGTGGGGAAGTTCAGTTACAGTTGAACCAAGCTGTTCGAATGTATTGTATAAAATGGGAGTTTTCTGTCATAGGGGTTGCTCTGATCTCGAATTACATGAACAGCATGGCCATTTTTAAAAATCACCAGTTTGTAATCAGATGGTCTGCACCTGGTGTCATTGATTTAAAGAACAAACAAAACAACATTGTACTGTTGTACATGCACTGAAGGCTTACTTCACTATGATTGATGACATTATCAAATCGTGCAAAGCATCAATGGCAAATGCAGCTAAATGAACGCGACTCACAAAAATAAATGCAGTTAAACATACAAATAAAAATGAGCTAGACGTACACAGTAATCATGAATTTAAAACATTACATCTATTTTAAAAATATCTTTTCCGGAGTTCACAAACTGGCAATAAAATGGTGAATCTTTCATTGTAGGGAGGACTAGACTTCTGATGATATTTTCCCCATAAGAGTTCCAATGTTGCTAACGACGAGCGCTACCGGAAGTGGATTCTACCTTGGTTACGACGCCATGTCCACCGAGAGTAAAGTCAAGTGCCCTTTTATCCGAGAGTGAAAGACATGCACTGAAGGTATGGCTGCTTTTGAAGCTCAGTTATGTGTGTGAAAATATTTGTCGTTCAAATTAATGATGCAATCAAAACTTAATTTGACCTTTTTCACTTTTAACTGATAGAAAATTATGGATTTAATATTTATCACATTAGTTTTTCATTCTGATTGCGCACTTGAGATTATGTTATTGCTTAATATTTTACGTAGAGAGTACTGAATTAAGAGGATGGCATAACGTATGATTTTATGTATCAGTGATTACAGCGAAGATGCTGCAAAATTACATTCTAAAAATAAATAATTATCATTCAAGTCCACCTCTGGACAATAGTTAGTTACCTTTTTGCATAAGCCCATGTATGTAGTATGTTAGTTTAATGTCATGGATCTGGAAAATAGTAATCATTAAAAATTGTATAACTGTATATGTTGTATAAGTTAATCAACATTCAATGTTTTGTTTATAGTGATAAGTTATACACTTGATATAAGCAAGGACATTGTGGTGTCTCCAGAAAACATGGCAACAAGACCACTGAGGAGTTCTCATAGCCGGCCTTTCTCGGCTAATAGAACCCGCACAAATACTGCAGAGAGACGAGAGAAAAAGCCAAATGCCTATCCAGAGATCAAACAGCGAGGTTTTTACTCAGATGTTGTAACTTATGAAGCTCATGGTGATGAAACTGAGGTTAGTAATTTCACATACCTTATTCACTTTCTAGTAAATCATCATGATAATTATTTGAATCACATGCATGACAATGTATTTTTCACCAAGTATAGTATTATTTGATACTTTAGTTGTCTTCACAATGTAGTTCATAATATTTGGAAGTTTTTTAAAAAGAATTATTTCATCAATTTGCTCTCAAAAATGACAGGTTCTCTGTCTTTAATATATGATTGTGTAATCATATTATGAGTCATAATATGGGATGGTATTTACAGAACATTACAAATTAATCCTTTTTTTTTTTCAAGTTTTTTTCTTCACAAATTTCTTGTTTGTATACGTAGACAGTGAGTGATGGCTGTCTGCAAGAAAATTCAAAAACTTGGAAATGAAGCTTGCTGAAGTTACTTTATTAGGAAAAGAGACAGTGGACGAACCAAACAATAATGGCTTAGCCATGTTCATAAACACAATCTTTAAACCTTTAAATGATTTACTCAAATTCAATTCAAAGAAAATTTTTTTTAAAAATGAAGAATAAAAAAAAAAGAAATAATTATGACTGAGCCATTGCAATAGATTACTGTAAAGAGTAGTGTGTCAATTCACAAGTGTTCATGTAGTTTTATCACTAATTTTTGTTTTTGTTTCTTTAGTCTCTTTTTGATAACTGCTTCATATCTGCACATAGAATGAAAAGAAAACAAAACAAACTGAAAAACAATAGCAAAACACAAACAATGATATTATACTCTCTTCACAGCATTATTTAAATGCAAAGAAAAAGATGCTTTCAGGCCTGACATAAAAAAAAAAATGACATGCAGTCCTGTTGCATGTTTCAAAACAAGTGTTTTACCCATGTCACTTTATTTTTTGTCACTGCTTCACATGTGTTCTCACATCTTTAGACTTTATTGGCTGGGCCTGAGACAGCCCAGGACACACTCTGGGATATTGTCAAGGAAAAACATACTCCCTTAGGTAATAATTGTCTATGTTTAGATTCAATTATAAACAAGGATTTCCTTGTGCAGTTAGATGAGTCTTAGATATCTGATAATAATAATATGATCCATGTGTATGCTGTGAGATAATATTTCATTAAACTTCATCAATAAGTCATGTAGATGAATTCAGAATCAAAAAGTCTAAAATGGCATCTCTTAAATGAAGTTAAAAGGTGTCTTTCATTTTACTTATTAGCTGTTAGATTTTGTTTTGTTATTTCTTTTATTTCAGTCATTAGCTGTTATATTTGTTTCCCTTAATCTGAAGGTAGCAATTTCTGAAATCCAGCCAGACTTTTATTCATGTCTTTAGGAGGTCACTATGAAAACATGGGATAGAAGTGAAAAATTAAAACACCTTTGTAAAATATCAATTTTTTGTTGAAAATGAAGTATTCCCTTTAGGTGAAAAAACAAAATTAATGTTTTATTTGCATGAAAACAACAACAGCAGCAACAAAAAATTAAAATAATGAATTTCAAATTCATCAATTTTTTTCAGTGAGCACATTTCTTGTGGATCCTGAGGAAGTGGAGAGACAGCTGAGAGAGCAAAGCTATGGACCAACTACAGAGGATCTCACTATCTCTGTAAGCGTGTTTATGTGTAGGCACCAGTTTTCTTAAGTCAGCTAGAACTTAATGATCTTTGTTTTCAGAAACATTGTTTTCAGAACTGAAGCTAATATCTTGTGACATTGAAACTTCTGAGCTCAAATAGCACGAGTCAAATATAAACAAAGTCCCAATCTGTCCAAGAAATGAGAAAAAAAATTAATAAAAAACACAGAGTCAAGAAGGGGAAGGAAGAAATGCAAAAAGAAGAAAAAAATTTGTCTGAAAAAAAAAAAAAAAATTAATTTCAAAGTGACAAAATGATTAGAATGAGCCATTTTTTCAGCCAGCTAGGTTACTTCCCTTTGCCAAGTACAAGAGGTGTAACACAAGCATTGCAAAAAGGAAAAAATCACCTTTTCTCTTGTCATTTGAAACTTGGTGCAAAAAAATTATGAAAAAATTATTACAATAGGAAAAAAACATTTTCATCATATGACGTATTTTTCAGAATTTTCTATTACTTATATTTCTCATAACACGCAAAAAAATTTTTTTTTCCTTCTTTACAATGCTTGTGTTATACCTCTTTACTTGGCAAAGGGAAGTAATTTTGCTGATGGTCAGAATGGCTCTTCATTTGCCAAAGAAAAAAAAAGACGCTTTTTTTTTTTTTAAACAGAAGAGAATTTTGAGCTATTTATCTAAAATTGTAAATAACTTTTCTTCGTATCCATTGTGTGATAATTTTGTGTTATAGGCCTTCAGGATTAGAAAACTCCATTTGATGAATAGGGAGGGAGTTTAGAGGCATTAAAATACAATAAATAAATAAATAAAAATAGTAGTTATAATAATAACAAAAATGTTTAATTTCCATACCATGATCTAGTTTATTTCTGGGTATACTCCATTAGGATTTTGCCACAGAAGCTTTCAAGCCCAAGGTTCAGCTGCCTTTCTTCACAAAACCAGGAGACCATCCCAGGAAGATTGAAATTGAGAGGTAAATATTTTGCATTGGCCACGTTTTTGATAGTTCGCAGATACTGCTGACACACCTATTCAGGGGAATTTTGGATGTTATTTGTAAAGAAGAAAAATGGATTTGTTCTTTGTTGAAATTAAGTTATTATTTCTCCATTTCATAAAGATATTCGTCACTAATTTTTACACTCAGATGAATTTATTTAAGCTGTTGGCTTGAGGTTCACCATTTTTCCTGCAGTTTTCTTAAGTAAGGGAAACAAAGCATGCAAGCAAGCAAAAAATAAAAATCACTTCATGAAAAAAAAAATAGCATGGTTTTTACTGATATGTTAAGTTTTAATTTTCTGCTTGCTGAAAATCTTCATTATAATTCTCAATTTTATGATGAAATAGTTACAATATTCTCTGGCATATGTGTGATAAACTATATGAAAGATTTCAGAACGTATCATCAGAACTATTGCAGACATGTTGTGCTGTAGTAAAAAGGTCATTTTCTTATACTTTAATTACAGTTAAAACAAAGGCAATAGAAAAAAGACAACAGAAAAATGGAAATTTTTGTTTTCTTATATTTTTCTTTCAGACGTCGTCGGCTTTACAAGGGCCTGAACCTGGAAGAATTGCTGTCGGAAAGGAACATCAAAACTGAACAGTTGATGCCAAAGCAGCAGCCTGATGTCAATGTGCTACTGAACCGAGACGAGGAGGATCCAGCTCCGTTCCCAGCATACCTGCCACTGCATATTTTTGACGATGATGAGTTCGACTGCCGCACACCTGATGAGTGGATGAGTCTGGGTCAGCAAAACGGGACCAGATATCCAGTACCTGGCAGAGCGCTGTTACCAAAAGAAGAGGAAGATAAATTTAGTAAGCTGTTCTGTCCTGTTGATCCTGTGATGTCCTATCCTATGATGTCTTGTCCTGGCCTGTTCTATCCAATTCCATCCCATCCTATATTATTGAATCCTATTTTATCTTATCCTATCCTATCCTGTACTGTCCTGTCTTATCCTATCCTGTCCTATCCTGTCCCTTAAGTAATAATTATCAATATTTAGATTAAATTATCCCATCATATCTTATGCATCCAATCCTGTCTTACACTATCCTGGCCTGTCCTATCCTTTCCTCTCCTGTCCTAGCATAAAATTCCAATCCCATTCTCTATTAGTCAGTCCCATCCTATCTCTCTTGTCCTATCTTATCTTGTCCTAACCATGATCTGTTTTAAACCTTCTTATCTTATCATGTCTTGTCTTATCATGTCTCATCATATGTTATCTGAATCTTTAGCAGTAAAGACAAATAGCCATTCCTCTAAAGTCAGTCAAACATGACAGGTGAAAACAGGTTTAATTTCTGATGTTCAGCAATCTGCCCTTGTTTAACAACCTGTTGGAACAAAATTGTTCCTCATTGTACTTTTTTTCTCCCCATTTCTTTAATGCCTTTTAAGCTCCATGTTTCTGAACCAAATTGCAATAACTCTGTATGGTAGTTGGAATGGTCCCTCAGAATGCAATGGTGATAGTCTTGGCTGTTGAAGAATTGCAGGAGAGGTCACTGAGATTTATCATCCTGGTGTTTAGCTTGGCAGCCAAACTCCATAACTGGCAAGTGTCTATGCTTGTATTTGACAGGGGATCCCACAGATCCCAGCATTGAATATGACTGGTTTGATGTTGGAGTCCTGGACTTTGATCCTGCATCCAAACTCTACTTTGTCCAACGGATCAATAACCAAGGCCGTATCATTGACACAGAAGGCAACCCTGTTGTCAACGGAGGCATACAAGACAGTGGAGAGAGAGTGACAGCTCCTAACCAGTGGTGGATTCCCCGCATTCGACTCCAGTTCTTTGCTGAAGATCCGCGCACCTTTGCTGACCGCCTGACTGCAGCATTCAAAGCTCGGAAAGTATGTGAGGCAGAGCTGCGATACAACTTGTATATTGACTGCATGCCCATGGACGGAGTCGGTGAACTGGACCAAGCCTCACTGAAGAGAATGATTGAATGGGCCCAGTCTGCCCCTGGCATTGACAAAAGTAAAAAGTAAGGCATTTTTGCCTTCATGTGTGGCTATCACTTTCTATCATGCCACAGTAGATAGGCATATGTGTGGCAGCATAAAAAATCCATAAAAGTTGGGGAAACTTCAGTTTCTTTGCATATGTTTTTCTTTGTCTGGATATTTGATGGCCATAGAGATTTTGTTTTATATTATTGCAATAGCTCTTGAATTTGTTAGGTTGTGAATGTTAAAGTTAGACAGCTTTGAGAGAATGAAAATTTAAGTTTGAAAAACTTCTTCATATTTATTTTTACATTTTATATTTGTACGTAAAGAATAAAAAAAAATATTTCATAATCACATACAAGATGATTTTTACAAAGTTTTCCGTGATCATCATTTTTCTAGTTTTTGAATTATGTCCTCTCAACCACCTTGTCATCCTTATGTTATGTAAGGTGTCACATAAGATTGTGTGATCTTTCTTATCTTGTCAGATAACTCAACCAGTATTCTAAGGGTGAAGATCTGTCAGCCAACTCTTATTGCATTCTGTAAGATATCCTGAGCTGTGATATTTGTATGATCTATAATCTACTTTTTTCTTTCAGGGGAATAGAGTAAAGATGTGAAATAATTCATATATTAAACAAATTTATACCGTCCATTGATAACAGTTTCATTGAAATAGGAAGAAAGCAGGAGATTTTTTAGTAAATTACTTTATAGGGTGTATTTATTTTTGAATTAATTTGCACTGGTTTTGCTTTTCACGTTTCTATGATCTTGAAGCTCTCAGCTCACAGTGACACAAGTTCTTGATTGCTTTCAGTTTGGAGGATTACACTCAGGTGTTGGAGAAAGAGGTCAACATTGACTTCTGCCGTTCGATGAATCGGATCATCTTTGAGAAAACTGTGGATGATGATCCAGTGACATTTGCCTTTGTCTCTGTGCCACCCAGCATGGAGAAGCCAGTACCAAACACAGGTAAGTCAGTGCTTTTGATGTCTTTGTTCCTGCATGTCTTTACCAAATTGGTCCTGTCTCTCTCTCTCTTTATTTTACTATATCTGTAGCCTTTCAATCCTAAGACTAAGATTATCTTAGCCCATAATTCTGTATCCAGTTTGATCAGAAGAAATGTTTGAGGTAGAAATTTAAAGGTTTTGTAAAATTTGCCAATATAGTGGCATCTTAGCCTACTCTGCATCTAATTCTTTAGCATACATAACGTACGTATAGGATCTCCAAAAATTAATGATCGTTATATGAGAAGGCTAGACGTTGGACTTCCCTGTCTAATAAGCCAGGGGACCAATAAGTCACTAGGAAAAAAGATTTTAATCCTTCCCATTGCTGGCAATATGAGAAATGTCCTCAACAGTAAAGGTAAAACATCTGATTAATTAACAGTGTCCAAAAAGTTCTTCAGTGGAGAAAAAGCTCAGAGTTTATAGAACAAAAAAACATCACAAGGTGATTGATAGCTGCAAATATTAACAAAATACAAACAACAGATTCTTTTTGTTGCATGTTTTTATTAGCCTGGATTTGAACACATTTCTTGACCTTTTTGAAAGATGAGCTAAATATCAAATCTTTCCAGTGGCAATGTTATATCTACATATGTGGGTATGCTTCATAGTTGACCTTTGATATTCACATTTTAACAACAGTGTATCATTGAAATCAAGGCCTTGCTGTTGTTATTTTGTTCATCTTTTTGTTTTGTTTTGTTTGCCTTGGTGATTTGGAACAAATCACTGAATATTACACTTGAGTTTGCACTTTTTAAAGCAAGCATTGAAAAACTGGCAGGGCACAGAGCGATATGATGAAGCCTCAAATAGCTTAGAGATTTAAATTATAAGAGAAATAAAATGAACAGGTTAATTGCTGTCTACATTAGGTATCAATCGTTATTCTATCTCATTTTATGCTTTCTTTTTTTTTTATTTTATGTCTGTAACTAAGGCTGTTGCCCCGATGTTCCTGAGTACCCATTTGACGAACAGTACGACAACTTTGCCTTCAACTCCCTGCTGACCTTACCGGAGAGCATCCAGGCCATGAGCAAGGTCAGGGCCGAGTGTAACCGGGTCAGCTGCACCAGCCTCTTCCACATCCCGACCGCCAAACCCATGCGACTAGAGGAGTTCGAGCAGACTCAGTCACAGATGACCACACAGGTGAGAGCTTTATCTTATTACACTAACATGTTATCAAGATGGATCAAATGATGTAGCTTGAATTTGGGAAGTGAGCAAGGACAAGAGAGTTCGGAGATCATTTTTAAAATAGTTATGTTCTAATAGGATTAGATAAAATGAGAAATGAGATGAGACAGGTTTTACCTATCCATGATCTAATCTTTGTCTGAAAAATTTCAACTTGAAGATCATAGAGAGGTTTTTTTCTTCCACTGGTTCTTTCTAATGTACATAACAACAATATTAGGATAATTTTAATGACAGATATGACAGTTACCATCATAATGTAAAAATTGATGCATGTTTTGAGCTTGACATTATTAGCAAAATGACTGTATTGTATCCTATCCTGTCTTATCTTATCCAATCCTTTTCTGTCCTATTTCATTTTTGTCATCCATTGAATCTTTATCTTAACCAGTATATAGAAGAAAGTGTTGTCTCTCTGTTTGTCTGCAGGTGGGTCTGTCTTTGCGAGACAGCTGGATCACCACCATGAGGATCAACATCCGCAGTGCTCTGCGTGACGTTGGCAAAGGTTGGTTCAATATCCATGAGACCAACTGGGAAGTTTACCAGATTTCAAAGCTGAAGAAGTTCATGGAGACAGTCAAATTCATCATGCAGGTCAGGATACCTTGCAACTTGTATACTCTTAAATACTGTCCCTTATTACTTTTTAATTTTTATTGGTTGACTTCTGGAAAGACACTATTTCTTTGTTTGTATTTTGACTATTTCTTGTGCGGGATGGTAATATATCACCATTACGAATAACTTTGTTTGATTCAGCATGCAATTAAAGATAGGATAAGATAAGACAAATTTTATTTGTCCTGAAAAGGAAATCCCATTCACAGTTGATGAAATACAACAGATATATGTAAGACACAATCACATGATAGGCAGAAACAAGTATCACTCACAGCACTAGAACAAAAAAAAAAAACTCTGCTTGATCAGAATATCACTAATAGCAGAAATGAATATCTGTAACGCTCATGATTAGTTCTTATATGCAACAAATGCCCAGTTCTTTGGGAATTATTCAGTTGATCATGAAGTGGGTACATAGAGTCTTCCCAAATTATGTTGGGCTTTGATATACATATTGGCAAATAGTAAGAAGGCAGTGCCTATTCTCATTATGTGACAGAAAGAGTTTTCCTTTATTGCCCAGATCTTGATACAGGGATGAATAACAAGATTTTTGGATCATCAAAAATGATTTCTTATTTCATAAGCAAAACTATTTGTTCAGTGCCTGTTGAACTTAACCTTTGATGTTGAACTTGAATTCTTCAGGAAAAATCTTATTGTAAAAGAAAGAACTGCTAGTTTTGGATATCTCATATTCGTTCAGATTCATTCATTAAGAGAGAATATATAATTACTCAAGTGACGACAATAGCTGCACTCCATTTTTACCAATTCACTGGTATTATCTGGTGTCATTTGTCATAGACAAGGAAATCTATAACAAAACTAGTTATTTTGCATAAGTTGGTCTACAAAAGAGTGATCCTACTTCATCCATGTTATGTATTTGATATGTATAGTTTTTATAAACTGATTTTTTTTTTTTTTTTAACTAGTCTGAGTACTTTCCGATACTGAGCGAAAGTCTAGCTAAATCTCTCTCTCTTTCTCTTTCTGTTAGGACTCTATGAGGTTCCTGGTCCAGGATTCACTGGTGAACTTTACCCAGATGATTGTGGATGCCTGTCACTCCACCATGGACCTGGATGATGATTTTACCTGGGGCAACGACTTCATTTCCAGTTCTTTCAGGTAAATGGAGAGCGGAAAAAAATAACAAAACAGGGAGAATGGGTTTACCAACACAGGAATTACACAATAGCAAAGCATATCAGAAATGCGGAGACGTGCTTTAAAATAAAGATTGTTATAGGGAATAAAATAAAATAAACAAAAATGAGAGCGAGAGAGAGAGAAAAAAAAAGTTATCTAAGACTATGTGAAAATTAAATAAGAAGAATTTAAATAAATAGCAAATCAAAGGGCTGAAATATTTAGGATGCACTGTGAAACTGATTATGAAGTCTGCATATAAGGATCACAACATTCGTTTTCCCTGAAATCCATATGTATGGGGTGTTGAGTTTTCATTTAATGGTGCATCATCATGATTATGACTACTTTGAGCCATACATGGTATTTATAACATTAAGGAGAGGAATGAGACAAATTATGATATATGATAATGGTAATTAAATAAAGAAAAAGGCAAGTAATAGCTATCAAAGCATTCATCTGTTGAAAGCTATGATACTGACAAATATATTACAGAGGTCAAATTGTCACTAAATTTCACAGCTCATTTCTTGAGCCATCAGTAGAGAAAGTTGTAAAAAGATGATTGTGATCGTATGTTTAGATGAAAATGACAAACTATTTTTGGATTTTGCCAGACCCAGGAAGAACGCTCTGTTTCTGATTGACTTAGTGATGGACAAGGAAGGCGTTCACTTCAGTACTGCACTGCCCAGCTTTGAAAGCACACTTATCTCTCTGTTTGACAAGGGTATCCAAGCCACACAGAATGTTCCCCAGCTAGAGAGGGTAATGGATACTCAGAGATTGTTACAACACTTGAAAAGTACCATAAAAATTAGTTTGAATTAGTCAAAGGTGACAAGTCTAGATCAAACTAGGATATAAATATATACAGAAGTATGAATAGCTAATCATGACCCATATTTTGCTCTAAACTCCATAACTCTTGGCTGAATAGTTTTTTGCTAGGAAATCACTGTGGATTTATAGAAATTTGATTTCATCTGTCCAGTGCTGTGTTTGCTTCTTCACTGTACCATGGCAGAATACAGTTCTTTACAACTTGTTTTTTCATTAAGGATGAACATCAAGAATGCTTATTTTCTTTATTTGTCCTTATACAGAAAAAAACAAAAAATATTCTGCAGTTATTTATATTTAAGTCTGAAATTTGAGATGCATTGTTTCATAATCTCTTACTCAGGAAATCTTGAAAGAAATTTTCTGGTCTGGGGTCCCGTTGCTGGAGTCAGTGGGTGAACATGAACCACCAGTGGAAGAGCTCCGCAGCACCGTCAGGCGCGCGATCCAGCAGGCGCTTGTGCCATTGAAAGCTTATGCTCGTGAATACGAGAAATATCTTGAGCTGATCAATATGGACATAAACGCTTACATCAAGTGAGAGCACATACTAATTAACATTATGGAATTCCCACATACAAAATTACATTAAAAATGATCAAGTCAAAAGAAAAATATACTGAATTATTCACCAGTAAATTTTTCATCTTTTGAATGATTCCCATATCCAAAATTGCCTCAACTGTATGATGTGTATGGATATAAACATCACATGAAGTGAGAATATGGAATTCCCTTATTCAGAATTACCTTAAAAATGTTCAATAGAGAAATGCTCATATGATAATAATAATAATAATTGAGAGCATTTATATAGCTCTTATTCTCCTGCAGTACAAGCTCTGAGGGCTTTACAATATTAAGTGAAACACTGACACTGCTTCACATCGATGCAGAACTTTTCTGATTCTGAATGTTTCTGTGATATAGAACGAGTTTACCAATGATTTGTATGAATATACACTCAAACACGGTTAGAACGAAATTTGCGGGGAATGGAAATCATTTTCATTCTATCACTAGTTTGTTGTATCCGAAGAGGCTAAATTGAAACAGGGATGCAAGTTAAATTATCGAATTACCTCCCC
>JBCEWB010948319.1:0-15374 GCA_039654565.1 Peronia peronii
CTCTAATGGCCGCAGTGCCAGTCTAGTGCAAACGCCCTGATTGCAAGCTCTCGTGGCCGCAGTGCCAGTCTAATGCACACGCCCTGATTGCAAGCTCTCGTGGCCGCAGTGCCAGTCTAGTGCAAACGCCCTGATTGCAAGCTCTAATGGCCGCAGTGCCAGTCTAGTGCAAACGCCCTGATTGCAAGCTCTAATGGCCGCAGTGCCAGTCTAGTGCAAACGCCCTGATTGCAAGCTCTCGTGGCCGCAGTGCCAGTCTAATGCAAACGCCCTGACGGCAAAGGCTAGGATTGCATCAAGACATGGACCGACATGACACGGGTTATCTTTCTTTCCGATCTCCTTTAAAACAAAACAAAAACAAAACAAATAAAACAACAGACTTACACACAAACAAATAAATAAAAATAGAAAGTGGCTGCTGTGAATCATCATAATTCTAAAAAGCCTGGGGTGAAATCATAAACACAAGAGGGGTGTTTGGTGATGAAAGTTGCGGGCGGTAATCAAGACAAGAGTCAGTGGATGACAGACTTCAATATCCATTGTCGATATTAGCCTTAGATTGTTCTGTCAGAAGAGCGGGGTCAAGTGGACAGCAGAACGCACTGTACATTAGTTTGTGACATTTTACTTTTTGAGGACAATACAGAGCTACAACCCAAAGGGATTTTAAAACGTAATTATATCCTCAAGGTCATATCAGTCATCAAAGACCAGTATCTGTCTATATATAAATCTCTCATCCTTATCTTATGGCTTTTCTTTAAAAAAAAAGAAAAAAAGTGCGATATACATATCTACTGATTACCACTACTCGATGTTTTGATAGGCAGTTCTCTTTTGGAAACTTAATTTACTTATATTGGAAATTGATTGGATGGATCATTCTCTACAATCGGTCACCTACCTTACAACAGAGTCTCGGGTACATTATTTTCTACAATCAACCAGATCTAGTCTCTAGATTAGATGCAGAATTTTCTTTAAAATCAATTATATCTAGACCCGAAATTCTACATAAAAACTAGATTTAGCATCCGAAACGGGAGTGCATAATAGTCTTTAGAATCCACACACTAGCACCCCAAGTTCAGATGCAGATTCTGCTGTACGGGCAACCAGCACCCGAATTTCGCGTGCGGAATGTCTCATTGTTGATAATTTCTCCATATATTTAAACTGACTCTTGATCTCTCCCCACTGCCAACTTGATGTCTAACTCTGTGAATGAAATAAATGAAATTGAAAAACAGCGATTAAACCTTTTCCTGCTTGGTACGACGCGTTACCCGGCCCTAACATCCGGAAGATGCTTTTCTCTTTCAAAATGGCGCTGTACAGGGTTGAGGACAATGAAAACCAGCCTCATATCAACGATCTATGTCCTGAAATTTTATTTACGATATTTAGTTATCTGGATGTCCCAAGCAAGTTTTATATATCACAAGTGTGTCGTCGATGGAGAGAAATTGGTTACAGTAAACAGCTGTGGGCCAATACTACTGTCACCATCCACGGCAATCACATCCAATCACGAATCGCACACACAAAACCCATGTGTTGGTCCAGGGACGGATCTGTGTCAGTGTCAGATGAAACACAGCAAGTATCAAATGACACGAAAAAGCTAAACCAGTTTGTTGTTTTTTCATCCCTAGGTTTTCGTGGAATTGTGAGACTTCAGATATGTGTCAGAAGATGTGTGACTGCTATCGAACCAGTTGCAATAGATTTAGAAGCATTGCATCAAGGAATCCCATCTCTAGAAAGGTTGTCACTAGTGGGACCCATCTATACCCCCAGCAAGACATGTCTATGGTATGGATATGCCTCTCTGCTATCTGCAGGATTCAAGAATTTAACACACTTAAGTCTACCAGAAACTACAGTTAATGAGGAAGCTCTCGACATATCTGTCAAAACCATGCCCAATCTGACAAGCTTGTCAGTCCCAAAATGTGTTTTTATCGATGATGCATGTTTGGTCACCATCACAAAGTTTAGATATTTGAAGAAACTAAATGTTTCATTCACTGATATCACTGACAAAGGAATCAGTTACATATGTGGACTTGCAAATGATCTTGATAATGGAAGCCAGAAAGATACTCATTGTAGACTTCAGCTAGAAGTCTTGCATGTGGAGCACTGTGGCTGTCTGACACCTAATGCGGTACATATGATCAGTAACCACATGCAGTCATTGACATTGCTGAATGTCAGTAATAATGATCGTTATGGTGAATTTATTCGAGATGATATTTCTAATTTGGGAAAGCTAAAGCATTTGCTAGCCTATCATTGCCAGCTCTCCAACAAAGCACTGAAGATTATAGCAGAGGGAGGGCAAAATCTAGTAACACTTTTCATCCATGGTAACTGGAATATCACAGATGAGGGAATGGAATATTTGACTCATGGATTTGAGACCCTGAAATTTTTAAGTTTGTCAGCATGTCAAATTACAGACAATGGAATTGAGATTTTGAGCACAAATTTGCCAAAATTGATTCACCTAGAACTTAGAAAGTTACCTATAACAAATAAATCATTGGAGTGTGTCAAGACCAAATTTCCAAAGCTTCAGCATTTAGCAATCGATTGTTGTCGGTTTTTAACATTTCAGGGAATACAAGATCTTGTGAAATATTATGAGGCTCAAGGTGTTATTAGTGTGATTGACAGCTACCCCTTGTATTACTATGTTAGCGATAAACAAGGAGATATATGATTGTCAACAAAAAAAATTATGCTGCAACTTTAATTTTTATTATGCCAAATTTTAATAAAATGAGATTTCCTGTGAATTAGTGTTTGAAAGTAATTTGTAAAAGAAAAGATGATGGACATCAGTCAAAATTTTTGCCTTAGGGCAGGGCTGTCCAAACTTTTTTGCAAGAAGGGCCAGGTTTGATGAGATGAAAAGACATCGGGGCTGATCATTCACACTGACATTCTTTGCACCATCACTATAAATGAATCATTTCATGACTTTTTTTATTCAAATATGGCATTCCTTTCTGTTCTTAACATAGAACAAAAATAAATCCAAAAAAGTTTTTACCAAAATCACTCTGCCTTTCATATTTGAAAACTACATAAAAAATAAAGAAAAAGACAGAAGGAAAAAAAATTGGGAAGATAAATAATACCTAATTTCATTTGAAATATCAGAGAGGCTGAGGGCTGTTGGAAATTTGAACACGGGCTGCAATTGGCCCCCAGGCTAGACTTTGGACATGCCTGCCCTATGATATATATAATACAGTGGTCTCCGTCTAAGAACCCTCCGTGTAAGAGCCTGGTCTGCCTAAGAACCCGCCTCTGCCGCAAAACAGAATTTTTTCTGTAATTTACCCCTCTAAGAACACGCTCTCAAATAAAAAATCGGCCTAAGAGCACGGTGTCAGGCCAAGACACACGAGTACTTATGGTGTAATTTCACATCATATTGTCCACTGGAGAGAAATGCAGTGCTAGATGCGCAGTAAAATGGGGACATGAGTGGAGAGAACAGGTAGACAAATGAATGGAAGTGATGGTTGATGTTAGACTGCATATAACTAGGCCACATTGTGGACAAAAAGCATTTCTTTAACAATACTTGGGACAGCACTTGTGATTGGCTCTATGCATAAGGAGGAGTAAGTTTAGCCTCCTGACTGGTCAGTTGTTTGCTACTTCGGTCGGTCTGTAAACACTTTCAAAGTCTTTCGTGCGATTGTCCATAGGGCAGCATAGCAGTACTCATGAGTACTGGTATCATATTTGCAATAGTGATATCATTGTTTAAACACTGGACAGTACATCAAGTTATAACAAACACAAGGGGAAGAAGGCTGTACTTATTCACATAGATAAATCTTTAATAATGGTAACGATCAACTAATCATAGTAGTGAAGACACTTGATGGTCAGATGGGCTGCGAAACTTTTCAATCCACCCAAGAACCCGTCCACCTAGGAGCCCGCATGTTTTTGTCACCCAGCGACCAGGTTCTTAGCCGGAGACCACTGTAATGATATCATTTTATTTATTTTTTTCATTTTCACATTTTAGAAGCTAAGAAATCAGTGTTGAAAAATGAGACATTTAGTTGTGTGTAGCTGCACAGTATTACAGTATGTTCATCATCTCTGTGCAGCAGTTTGATTGATTTCAATAGATTTTATATTAAATATAAAAAAACAAATATTTTCATGTCAGTGTCGTAAATTTATAGGTCTCTGATTTGCTGCTCTTTCTATTTGCAGCCATATACAGTCGAGTCTACTCTAATAATCCAAATTTCTGATAATTCGAATAAAAACGAAACAATAGATTTTTTTTTCCTCACTGTGCCCATTAAAGGCCCCCCGCATAGTTCAAAGCCATCGCCGTGAGTTTCCTTTAAATTGAACTGGTCAGCGCCGCCGCAAAGGTAAAAAATGGCTTTTGTTCTCTCCACATGGTTCCCACCAATGTGGAAAACAAAGGAGACAGTGTCGCGGATGGGGCGAGAGGGATTAGGCAATTAATTTACATACATGTACTGTGAATGTGCCTCACGCTGTGACGTTAAGTGGGCCTATGTGTTCGGAAGGGAGGGGGGTGGAGAGAGGCAACGTATGAGGATCAGCGACACCGAGCAATCGATCGATAATCAAGCATCCTTGCAGAGCCTTACAACAGTACAGGTAGACATACTCAAACACGTGAGTTTACGGTACTATTATTATGATACTTCGTGTGTAGGCAACCCCATGCAGTGCACCTGTGTTACAATCACTGTGTTACAAGTCCTCTTAGTTCTAGCACCATGACAGTATAGGTTTAGTCAGTACATGTATCTACATCGTGCTCGCTCTTTTACCTGCGGTTGACTAGCTTTATTTTATAGACTAGATCTACGTGGTCACTTCCTCTAACCCACTGAAGAGAAAGAAGACGGCTCTTTCCATTGAGTCTAAAATGAAAATGCTGCAGGAAATAGACAGAGGTGCGATGTCCAGGAAGGCCATAACTGAAAAGTCGACAAATCTTAAATACACTGTCGACAATCTTAAAAAATCGGGAACATGTGGAAAAGCCGCAGCCTCCTCTTCTTGCTTTTTTGCCCCATAGGTCATTCGAGAGTTGTTTCCCTTGTAAAAAAAAAAAACGTGGAAGATGAACTGTCATAAATTGAACCCATTGGGGTGGTCCCGGCAAATTTGATTTAAGTAGACGCGACTGTACATGGTATGTATATTTTATTAGTGATGCATTATGATGACATTTTGTGATAAGATCTGCTCTGCCTCACACAATTGTGGTTAGTGATGTTTCAGATGCCATTGAGCATCTAGTGTAATGTTAATATAATATGGAAATGCACATTATATGATCACCTTCTATTTGGTGCAGATATCATCATCCATTTACTACACTATAACATGATAATGATTTAAACAAGACTTGTTACTTGATGGTGTTTAAAAATGTTACCAAAGCCAATATGACATGAAGTAAGAGCTATTTTTGTAAGTGTAACCAAGTGCTGTGCAAGCTATTGTATTGTCCATAGAAGTTTTGCAACAATTCCTGCATTTTAACATGCCATTATTGTATTTTATTTTATGCATGGCCAGTAGTAGCCAAAACACTGTTTTCATAAGTGGGCCATTCCATTGCAACGCATATAGTACTTTTTTTTTTTTCATTATGTATTGCCTGCATTTGATAAAAAGAGAGGCTATCTTTTTAAGAAGTATTTTATAGTATTTGTATTACCAATTTATGGAATTTCACATTGTTTGTAAAGTTACAACAATCAGAAAATTTGCTTG
Organism: Peronia peronii; assembly: GCA_039654565.1. Lineage (NCBI taxonomy): Eukaryota > Metazoa > Mollusca > Gastropoda > Systellommatophora > Onchidiidae > Peronia > Peronia peronii. The sequence continues at coordinate 5,812 of JBCEWB010948319.1, forward strand.
TGTGACTTAATTTTATAGAATTTTTTAAATGAAAATTTCAAACTCAGGGAACTGTATGAATGCAAGTTGTAACCATCGTTTAACTGTCTCTGTAATACAGTATATATACGTCATGTCTGTTATTCTCGGGAGTATGCATGAGAGGATTTCCAGTTCAGCGAGTTATTTGATATTTATTTTTACAAGGTGATGTGCCGTATGGTCACTCAAGTGTCATGTCATCATAAATATTTGGAGAAAGTACCCCTAGTCACAATAGAATGCTAAGGCTGTATTCTTATTGCAATAGACGTCTCGATTAGCGCATTCTGTGAAACCCCCGGCATCTATTTTTAGAAAGGGGGCAGCTGACCACACTGCCCGTAAACAATCAGGCCAAGGCCTATTCATTGAGGGTTTGAATCGGAAGATCAGAACATGCTGTTGGGGCGTGTGTAAATGCAACTCAAGGTGAAAAGATCATGAGGATATGAAAGTGGTGACTTTCAAAAGATTTCCACTGCTCAAAACACAACGAGAAAGATGTATGGAGTGGATAAGGCAATGCAATCTCCCGTATAGCTATCGACAACATTGGTTACCACCACTTCGTGTGCTAGAAGGCGAGTGTGTTGAGTGTGCACTTTTGTGTAACAAAGCAACAGCAAGATTTGTTAGATCATCTAGTACTATGTGGCTGATCTAAGTCAAGATATTTTATTTTCAAAGACACTGCTATCCCCAGAATCTGGACAATTTAATGTAGAGAATTTATACTTAATCACCAAGGTAAACTTTATATCAAGGTTTAATTAACAAAGCTAAAGAAGGAAGAGAACTGAACTGTGCAGAAAGATAACTTGTGTAGATATAATTTATTATCTAGGTTCCACTGTAGTGAAGCCCCAATACCATATCAGTATAGTCAGAGTGTTGTCCATGTTTTTTTTGTTTTTTTTCAGTGTTTTTATTTATTTTTAAAAAAACATGGGTCTAATCTCGGGTCTTGTGAACAAGAGTATGTTGAATAGGCATTGTGTTAGTTAAGTCATACTTGCGTGAACAGACTTTTTCTGCATCCTGATTATATTGTTCTCACCTTTCTCCACCTTTAGTATCATAAAGCTAACAAAACAAGCTTATCTCACAATGCTCAAATGGTGAAGCGGAAAGCTCATACATGATTATTATGAAAATTTAATATATGAAACTAACGATAGTCCAAATTCATTACACTCATTTTACATTTTATGGCTGATCTCAGGTCATGTTAAAATAGGTCTAGATCTAGCTCTGCTGATTTGCCAAAAAAAAAAGTCCATCAACTGATCAAGAGTTTAGATCTCACTACATCTTGATCTCGATCTAGTCTAGTCTTGATCTAAATTTAGATCTAGATGTAAATTTTGGCCTAGGACGAAATTATTATTAGGAATGAAAAAAAAATTGCTAGGATGCGTAAAATGCAAGGCTTATCGGTATCACAAATAAATGAACGAATAAACATTTTATAGAACTGAGATCTAGATCTAACTCTGGATCTAATGCGGTAGGAGACAGAAAATAATGAGGAGGAAGGAATGTCAGGATACAGATCTAGATCTAAGTACATTTGTATCTCCAAAATTAACATTACACTGATGATATTGCCCTCTGTTCCACAGAAATTCTTGCAAAAACAAATTGTTTTTCACCCCGAAACTAATTTTTGCTATTCGTGGTCATTGAACGCAAGCGAGTGCAGCTCGATATCTGCCCCTCTTCTAAAAATAGACGCACAAAATTTCCGGGAGATGGGCTTAATCGAGACTCTACTATTATACTGTGGTCCTGAGATTAAGTATCGCAGACATACTCCAGTTTATATAATCTCTTCACTTTCTATAGCTAGATATGTATGCATCTTGTCTTCAAGTACCTGGTATGTTGCTGCTGTCACAATTTTCTGTTTTTGAAATGTGTAATTTGAGCATTATCTCATGTGAGTGGAAACAGCCTATATATTCGTGAATTAGGTTGTTTGTTTCTATTTAAGATGTTGGGTTCCTTCACATAAAATTTTAAATTCACTTCTTTTGCATCAGCCGCAAACAGGTGTCAATTTGATTTGTGCGGAAATTCTTTTTAAAAGTTATTTCCAAAATAAAATTCATTGAAATAAAATTTAAATTCAGTTGTGATTATTTCCCTGCAGCAACGTATTGCTCGTGTTTTTGTATTTTTTATACCACACAAACATAAAAAAAAGATATTCAGTATTAATGTCAAAGCATTTCTTTGTATGAAAAAGTGTACTGTAGAGAAAAAGTTTATCAACAAAACACATCTCGCCTTTGCCTAACATACATCAAAAATTCCCCACATATTGATAAAGAATTTGAAGAAAGCTATAACGAAAGGTGTGTTATATCTGGACAGGAACCTTGCTGTGAACATAAAAGAAAATCCTTTTTCTCTGTGTTTCGTTCTGGAAAAATGTGTCATGTGCCTTTAGAGATTGACTGTTTATCTGTCTGTTTTCCACCAGTGCATTATATAGCTCTTTTGCTGCTAATCAGTCAGTAAACTTTTTCCACTCCAAGTCAGAATGAAAGTATTTTACAACACTTTGCAAACTGTGTATTATGCATTTTGATAATAATGACTAATCTCAGTTATTTATGATTGAATTATCAGTTGATCTCAGAGCTCACAAATGTCCACAATATTATATTGACTGCACTCATGTTGCATTTTCCATCACAATTGCAATATTCAAGTATTGTCACCCGGCCATGTAATGTAAACTCTGTTAAATATTTGCCTGCAATTAAGCATTAAAAAATATAATCCCTCCTGGTATGATAATGATTCAGTTGCTCTCGGGCTTTCTCAGATATTTCTGTATGCAATGCATTCCAGATATTATATATGAACTTTATCTGCAGTACTTCCGGTGAATCATAATCATAGACATGCTGATTTTCCATAGTGTATGTATTCAGTGCCAGAAAATTAGGAAATTTTGTCAAATCAGACTTTGGAAGCAGTAATCCATCTGATGTCATGAGAAACCAATGTAATTTGGATACATGTTTATATACACACACTCTAAAACGGTTATTAAGAAAATGCTTGAAACAAAACTTGAGTTATTACAAAATAATCTTTTGGAATGCATAATTTATCATTCTTAATATTTGAAAAAAAACTACGGGCTGGTTTTGAAAGGCTTTCGCTTCTCTGATTGCATTTTCCATTCATATGGAAACGTAACCAAGACCAAGCTCAGGTGCCAGCTTTATTTCGTCAGACAAAGAAATCGTCCTTGAGCGCGTCAAACTGTATTTTATGAAATGTGAACTTTGGTGTCTTTAGATGTCTTTAATGTTATAGGCCACTGTCAAAACTAAAATCATCAATGCATCTGTGTCATTTTTTGTCATCTTTGTCAAACTCCTGTTTTGATTTTTCTCAAAGAGTGTTGTTTTATTTCTGTGTATATTCTTGTCATATGGTGTTATATTTGCTGATTAGTAGAAGGAGATGATCATTGGATTTTTTTCACATTATTTGACAGTTTCACAAACAACAGATTTCAACTCTTGAAACTCAAACATTTTGTTGTATGCTTTTTTTTAAATGAAGTCTAATCTAAGCATTAAAAAATAATACAATCAAGACAAACTACACCATCAACAGATGACCCATGACTAAACATTTCTCACAAAATATAATGTATATCTTGACTAAATTTTACACGAATTTATGGTGCTTTATATCGTAAGTGAATCACTGCCAGCCATGTTATGCGTTATGCCTGTGTAATTTTCGTGCAGACTTGTGGAACAATAGAGGACTTTATCTTGCTCACTTTACATCCATTTCTCATTCACACTTTGTTCCATCAAACGGTGATGAACATTTTTCGATCTGTCAGTTCTGATCTTTTTCTGATTCTGTTGGAGGATCAGAGAAGAGAGCACAATTTAAATTCTTTCATATCAGGTGCTTTTGATTTGCTTGTCAGATCAAACATGTGGAGTATTTTTAGATCCAGCATTTTCATTTTTGTTAATCAGGAGTAGTAACTCCATTAAGAAGTATCACTGGATAATATAAAAATGATATGATCAGTAGGGTTTGTTTTTTCTTATTTCTTGTTCTGATATACATTATGTACATACGTATCAATCTTGATTCTATAAAACTTTTTACTATTCGTTTCACTCATCATGTATTTTTTGTGTTTACACCACTTTGCATGTGTACTTGCTGACATTTTGTAGCCTCAGGTGTAATTGATTTCATTGGTTTTGATTTTTTGAATTACTATTGCTATAATCTTTTTTAAAATAAGATTGTTGTCTCAATCAGATGGTCACTTATTTTTCTTTGTCAGTTTTATGTAAAGATGTGTTGGACTCCACACAAAAAGTATATAAAAATAACAAGTGGCTAGCCGGACTTACTGACAACACCTGTGGTTCGGATGATAGTATTATAATGTTAATTTTGACCAGGAGCTGACAGTCATCCCTGGCCGAATGGATAAGTGACCAGACTGACATTCCGATGAACCCGGGTTCAGACCTCAGCTATGCCGATTTTTGTTTGTTTGTTTGTTTTTTTTTTTTTAGTAATAATAAAAATTTAATGTGTGTGTATTTGACATAGTTTTTGTGTTTATATGTTGTACAATTTTGAGGGATTAATTGAAGGAAATGCTATTGCTAAATACATCTAGCATACGTTATCCACCAAGAGTGAAACTCGCGAGGGTGCTTGATCTGAATTGTACGTTCGATAGTGTGGCGCATTCAAAACGTTTTCTTTGAGTAACATTCAGTTTAATCAACCAAAATACATGCATGAACATCGAGCGAGGTGCGCACACTGGCCATACGCTTTAAGTAAAAAGTTGCAGGGCTATTTCGGAGGCCGTGGGTTCTCTTCTAGTATACTATAAATCTGTATCAACTCCCTCCCAAAAAGGTTCATGGACTAAAAAACTGCTGACTGTATCCATCTGAAATTTGGCACACAACATTGTTGCGTAAAGATCTGTGTTTCTACTCACATAAACCCGAAAAATGCTATGCTATGACGCTATTTTAGAAAAGGCGATAATAATTGAATGGTAAACTTGCGAGAGTGTTTGATCCGAACTGTAATGTACATTCGATAGAATGGCGCGTTCAAAATACCAAACTCGTTTTCTTTGAATAGCATTCAGTTTTAATCATCCAAAATACATGTAGTGATGTACCAACATCGAGGTGCGCACTCTTGCCACAGACTTTACTTCAAGTCGCAGGGCAGTATCTGTTAATATTCAAATAAACTCCCACGAAGGCAGTGGCTTATCTTCTACTTCTATTAAGCACTTCTCTTGCCTGCCATACCTCCATTCACCTCTCTTACCAGGTATATCTCCTCTCTCGCCTGCCACACCTCCATTCACCCCTCTCGCCTGCCACACCTCCATTCACCCCTCTCGCCTGCCATACCTACATTCACTTCTCTCGCCAGCCATACCCACATTCAGTGATTCACCTCTCTCGCCTGCCATACCCACATTCTCTTCTCTCGTCTGCTATACCCACAGTCTCCTCTCTCGTCTGCTATATTGTGCAATTCACCTCTCTGGCCTGCCATCTACATTCATCTCTCTCATCTGCCATACACACATCATTTCTGTTGTCTGCTCTCTCGTCTGCCATCTCTATTCATGGCTCTCGTTGGTCATCTACATTCTCTTCGTTATTCTCTTTTATGGCTTCTAAATACATTCACGTACAAGAAGTATAAAATACAGCCGGTCTCAAGGAGAGGAAAAAGGTCACGTTAGTTCCTGTTATTTGCAACAGCTTAAACCAACAAATAAACATAATTACATTCTGGTCTCCCTCTTTGACCCTCTTTGTTGACGGATACATCAAACAAAAAGTAGTGAAAAAATTTGTCATGATTAAAAAATAATAATAATAAACAATATCCGCCGATTACAAGTTATATTTTTCAGGACTATTGGTTAACTGTATTTGAAATAACAAGAGCAAAAACTGTTTTGTTCCTTCTTATCACGATTGTTTCCTACGTCAACTTCCCAGCGAAAGGAACTAATTTGGCTGATGCTCAAACTGACTCATTGCATGATCAACGTGACCGGAATACACATGGAATCATTTACTTTTTTATACTTTTTTAAAAAACTGTTCATGGATTGTGTATTTAATAGTCCTAAGGAACGACTAGTCATCGTAGTCAGAAGTAGAGGATTTTTCCCGCTACTTTGCCTGTCTCTGTCGAGAGACCCACGGTTTGAACCTTCTTCATTCTGAGTTACGGGCACCTGACTGACTCGATCACGGGTCTCCCTTTAATTTTACAATGAGAAGCGCAACTTCATTGAGAACCCATCCGTAACCTGTTAACTTGTTAATCTCCTCTGGCATCTTGCCCTCATGAGCCACCAACCAACAGGATCTGTGTCATTCCCTGCGCCTGCCAGGTGGGACCACCAAGACGCTGACAGATGCAAACATTCCCTTCGATTAGCAGGTGTTACTGATGAAAAACAAACAGAGATTAATGATGATGAAATTGCCTTTTTTTTTTTTTAGTTAGACAGAATTTCATCTGGTCTTCCTTTGCCACTGCTCTAGTTCTGCTCTCCTTAGAAATGTTGCCCCAGTTCACTGCAACGCTGGAACAGTTGAACAGTGGACGTGGAATCCAGCTAAACGTTGATTGCCGTTCTACCAATGAACCCTTTCTTTTTATTTTTTATGTTTTCAGCCACCAAAGTTACTTATTTCACTTTACCAGGTACACGAGATACGACTACATTCTGTGTCACCTTTCAGCCATTTATGAACGGTTATCTCGTATTATACACGAAGTATAAAAGCCTTACAGAAAAAGAAATACATGTAATTATTTTACTTTTTAGCTCCTGCTATTTGAACTCTTTTTATATAAAATATATAAAACTATATGATGAATTTTTCAGAATTTTCCTTTACTCTTGTTTCAAGTAATGAGAGAAAATGTGTGGGTTTTTTTTTTCTCCTTTCTTTACAATGTTTATGTTATACCTCGTTTTTACATGGCAAAGACTAAGGGTGACTTTTGGGTGACTAAGGCAAAGCGCAGCGTTTGGTAATACAGATGGACGCGTACATGGTACACATGTACTTGTATATCTCTGTCCTGCGTACATGTAGTGTATCATTGCCTATGTACAGGCCTATGGACATGAATGATGCTCTGCCATGTCTGGCATAGAGTAAGAAATAGAAAAAGAAACAAACACATGCGAGTTAAAGGAAATAGATGTGTTAGTTGCTCTGTAAGTTTGAATATAGACCGTATTAATTATGGCAGACAGTGAGGCCTTTTGGTGACACCATCAGGAAAGAAGGTATGATAAAGAAATAGGAATCTGGTCCCAACGCTTTGTTGTAGTGCACCATATGTGAATGATGTGAAGATTTTATGTCTCACAAATGTGTAGTTAGTCATTCGAAAAGCAAGAGTAGAGATTCAGAATGTTCTATAATTTAGCAAAATGCAGCGTACAGTTTCATGAGCGCCGTAAAGCAGCTGATAGAAACGTTTTTGTATGAGGCCGTCAGTATTTATGTTCTGTTTTGTCCTTCAGTCTTCTGCCGATGGTTATCTCGAACCCTAAATACAGTCAGTAATCAATTCATGACGTCCCCTCCCCACTCATGATCGTCATCAGCTTCCCAGTGGAGCATGAATGACCTGTCAATTCTCTTGCCTTGTGCTGTCTTTTTGATTTCACGTTGAGTCAGTCGCACTTTCTTTATCTGACCTTTGACGTATTCCGTGACCCATCTCTGGACCTTTGCTTGCCATGCATTTCGTATTCGATTTCCCCTGATAATATTACACACACGTACCGGTAGCAGACACTTTACCGATAAGACCCGACACTCGGTTCTTCGCATCACTAAAAAATGCGTGCACAGCCGCGTCCCCTCCTAGTGTGTACACACAGACTTCTTCACGTCAATACGAACTGCGCTGCTTGCAGGACTAGTTTTGTATTGAAGATCTGGATCAATGTGCCCTCTAACTCGTCTTTCTGGATCTTTTTTTGAGAAAACGAAACAAATTTGCATGCCATAGTTCTTGAACTTGTGTAATCAATGCCTGCCCACCTCTCTCTCTCTGCTTCTTGGTCTCATGGCTGCTGCCAGTGTTGTTGACAGAATGTACACTCTCGACGTTTGAGGGCGCTGCATGTCGCGGTTATGGTTACGGTTTTGGTAAGCTTTTCAACCTCCTGTCGTGGTGGTTATCTCAGCTGAATGTTGCGGTGAACGCAAAATTGACCTAGTGTCCCGTCTTATCTGTATAATGTCTTGGCCGACAGTACGCGAACAAAATTTTGCCGCAATTTTGAGTCGCGAAGCTTATCTGCCGAGCTCCAGATTTTGCGTCAGACTGTCTTTCAGTGACTGGTCACGATTTATAACGTCGTAAACCCATACAAGAGCAGCAGAATTCAGCAAACATCTGCCAAGATCGTGTTAGTTCTAGCACGAAGAATTATTGCTATTGTGATAGGCAGATGACAGGTCAATCGCTGTTTCAATACAGTAATCAGAGAGATAACGGAACACTAGTTATAGTATGTGTACACATTACGTGTACACTAATTATGTAATACACACGTGCATAATGATACGTACTGCGAAGATGCTAACAGGACTCCTTAGATCACACTACTTCTACAGCATTGTGCTTTTGATCTCCAGTGTCTTATTTTGAGATCAACGAGGCAACTAATTAGATAATGCAAAATTGGAATGAAGTTATAAGCAAATAAGTAAAGAGATGATGCCTCAGGTAAGTCTAAATTTTCTGACTTATCTTCTCCTTTTGCATTTCTTTTCCCCCCCTCCCCCCTCCCCCGCTTCCCCTTTCTCGCCAACTCTCCCTTTCTCTCTCTCTCTCTCACTCACACACGCACAGGCACACACTCTCTCTTCTCTCTCTCTCTCTCACTCTCTCTCTCTCTCTCTGAGCCAAATTGTCCATTAGATCAAATCTCGTCCATGTCAATCACACTACTCCGTTAAGTTCATCATCAACGCTAAGTACAATTTCAGGTAACCTGAAGGTCTCAAAGAGTCACCGAGGAGCGACTGAGAGTGTCTGTACTACAGCCTGGCTCTGACACGGCCAAATCCTCCGACTGTTCAAGCCCCACTACCATCAGACACAGAAAATGTGCGCCTGTCAGGGTGTGGCCCTGTAAACCTCACTACGATCATCAACTGCAACAGTTTTAACATATTGGCTCTCCGACTCTTTCAAGAGTTTTCTTTTTCTTCTTCTTCTTTTTTTTTTCTCTCTTTTTTTTTAAATTTTCATTTTTTATTTATTTATTTTTAATAAATAATTATTACTATGCGTTAAAATAAATTCTGGGCAGTTTCAATATGAATTCCACACATGAATTTTCATAATCATTTCATTTTTCATTCATTCCAATAAATATTCGACATCAGCGAAAACGCTACAGGCTATTATAGTACCGGAACTCTGAGCTGTAGGACCGGAATTCT
>JBCEWB010948428.1:0-15374 GCA_039654565.1 Peronia peronii
CTCTTTCTCTCTCTCTCTCTCTCGCTCTCTCTCTCTCTCTCTCTCTCTCTCTCTCTCTCTCTCTCTCTCTCTCTCTCCAGCTATCAATAACGAAAAGTTGCTTACTTGTCCAGTACGATGCTTATTTGAAATAATTCTTGGGCCTGAAATGAGAGGTGCGGTGATATTTCAGCAAGACGAAGTTAGTGACAAGAAACTGTCCACCAAAATCAACATGTACACAGCCAACACTGCCGACATAGCAGTAAGGACAGGACAGGACAGGTGTGATGGGGCCAGAATTATATACAATGGGATCAGAGAAGGAAATAAAAGGCCGTACACTCGCTTGACGTCCTGTCTTTAATATTCACTACACGATCTAACTTCAGTTGTTAACTTTCACTTGTTACTTATAATAATAATGAGACATTCTCTGTGACTGAAAGTTAGAGAAATGGGGCCAGCGGGGCGGTGACTGGTTGCAGGACAGATTTGACATGTGACACTGCAGCCAGAAATCAGAACTTAAGGAAAGTCGTGAACTTCGGTAATCAATAACATACAAAATATTTGTCAGTCTTAAGCTGTTTGCATTGTTGCTGTAACTCAAAACTGGTATGAGGTGAAATAGAGTGTCGGTCATAGATGACGATATTCTGGCAAAAACAGATGGTGACAATTCAGTGAGGAAAGTTGACTACACCGATAGCTTAAAAACAAAAATAGAGGAATAAATTTGAACGTTGAAGTAGCGTATGGAAGAGCCAACGCTTGGACTGGGAAGAGACGATGTTTTTTCTGTATGTAAAGTGAAATTCCATAGACGACTATAAACTATCACAGCAATGAATTCCCTAAAAACAAAGGTAGAAAATGATAAATATAATTATGTGTTATAGTTTGGAAAGAGGACAAATGATAGAGAGAAAAGAGCTTTTTGAGTGATGAAGAACAGACATAAGGATAGATTTGGTATCTGGCACTGAACAGACGAATTGGTACAAACAGATTATTATGACAAGAAAGAAAGAAAGACCTAATTTGTAAAAAATAAATAAAAAAAAAATAAACAAATAAATAAATAAAAGAAGAACGCCCCGTCATTGTCAATGCGGAAAAAAAAATCAAATATTAAAAGCCACAAAAAGCAAAACAAAACAAAACAAAACAAAAAAGCAATTTCAACTTCCGGTCTGTCAGCCTGTAGCTGGTTCATGTAATTCTCCAACCAGCGTGACCTTCCTCACTGTTCCCAGAGACAAAATAGTCTGGGCGAGAACAATATCTTTTCACACCTGTTGATGCCGAGAGGGAGAATCAACACAATCTAGGACAAATTAATGTTGTCAGGTAGGAATGACTTCAATAAGAAGCCTTACTAGTTCCCCTCAACATAAACCGTCTCTACGCAAAGACGAACATTAGCAACTTGTCACGATCAAATAAGATGTGAGCGTTGTCTTTTACACAACTTATAATTATTTCTACTTACTTATGTTCCACATTATATACAGAACCTGCACTATACAGCTAACCACAGCTACACACTCATACTGAGGATTAAAATGGATGTCAGCGTTTTATCGTCTGTACAATAAATAAATAAACAAATAAATAAATAAATAGATAAATAAAACAGTGAGTCCACAACATCAGACAAATTTTCCGTTCATTATTAAACACGTCATGACTACCTTGTCCTGTAGATCAGAAAGGGACCGTGAGAAAGATGGCGCCCTCTGCACTGTATCCGCTGTCCCCTGGACACTGTCAGGCCGAGGTGTGGCTGCTGCAGGCTTGACCGGAGGGACGGTCATCTGCAGTCCGTGCAGGCTCAGGCCACTGTCCACCTGGGGGCCTGTTCGGCTGCTACTGTCAGGCTGGGGCAGCAGACGTCCTAGGACTGGTCTCTTCTTCACCTCTGGTCTGATAGCGTTCATTCTCAGTGTGGACTTCTTAACTCTAGTCCTACCGTCTGATTAATCCTTGAAGTGTAAAGTGTCAGATCTGGTCTGGAAATCCACTTTATAGTTTGCATTTGAATTTCTGTCCAGCCAGCACACACTGAAGTAACAGGAATTTCCTCTCAAGTCTCTTGTACGCACAAAATGACATCTCTTTCAGTTTGAACGAATGTTACGATAGAAACCCCGCCATTCCAACAATTTTTGTTGACACTTCTTGTGATGAATTTCAGCTTCGTTTAATTACCGTAGTCATTGTTATTCTTAAACGCTGTCAGTGTCTGACGTAATTAAAGTCATTTCCATTTTAATGACCATTTTCCTTCCTTATCTGACAAAATGTTATTGCGCAACGTCGCAGGTTTAGAAATCAAATATTTATCTAATTAGACAACCGTTGTAGAGTTAATAGTTTTTACTTCGCTACAGACTTAGGATATCTGGGAGTAAAACAGATAGCTCAGGCCTAGATGTCAAACTGCACTCAACCCCTACATGCTGTCTTAAGCTTCACAGTATTGACTGGTATTCTTCGATATTTATTTTTTTTTTAAAACAAAGAGAGGAAACTGTTCTTAATAACATAAATCATGTTGTCAATTCAATAAATCTTTAACGACAAAACGATTGAGTATAATCATCCGCCGATTTCTAGGAAGATTTGTAAATAGCATGGTATGAATTCCATAGGGTCCAAACTCCTTCCCAAACTACAGAAAATGATAGAAACTCTGATCTCTAATAGAGTCACCAAAATTCCACACATTTTGATCCTAAAGTGGGATATATCAGAATCTCAAAAAGTAAAATGAAACGGACAAAAATCCCAAAGGTACATACAGTTGCTGATGAAGTTGACAATAAATCCTTGAAATCACATAACTTTTGCCTAATTTGTTGTATTTGTTAGAGGCGGTAACATAATGTCCCTTAAAGCTCTATACTATATGACACCGTTTCACAAACGCATTTGCATTTAATTGAAACAGCATCTAATTCAACAGATTTTAACAATATCAGGAAACAAAAACAGAAGTCAATGCTGAAAATGACAACTTCTTTTCTTTTCAACAATAAAAACTATCTCTTAATCCAGTGTCGATGCCAACAACGCTTTCCTACACCATCAATATATCTCAAATGAGCGAGTTTCGACTGCTGTTTTTTTCCTTGAATCTCTAGACGTCATTGGCAACTCCAAGCATGTTGGTCTGCTCTCAAAGTGACCAGAGATGGACAAAGGAACGACCGGAAATGAGCCAGCGGTCTGAGCAAAGGGACCCGAAGGAAAAACCTGTCGGTGCGAATCAGCAATCGAATGGTGTGGGCATAATACGAGGTGTGCATTGTGTAGATGTCCAATTTCTGAACTTACACAAGTAATAACAGTGCCACAGAAACTTGTCTACACAGCCTGATTGAATAATTATCTTTTGGGCACTGCAAATACGTGTTTGTCTTACACAGGCTAAATCTACTTGCAAGCCGCTAACACTACAAAGAAAAATATGAACTCTGGTGGTATGAAAAGTATAATCGAACTGATCACTTAAAGAAGATTTGAACATATAGCCAAACTAACATTTGTAGACAGAAAAAACTTGTCCGGTCTGAGATTGTCAAGTATTATGGTCACAGTATGACGTGCAAAGTAATCGGTCTATCGGGTGTCTGAATTTAAACATTCGTACTATATCGAGTCGCCAGAATTTTTCTACACAGTCCATGTGAATTATCTACTGCAAATACTTGCAGACCTTCTGAAGACAAAGTCTACTTGCAAGGAAATATATCTTCAGGGAGAAATATGAACTCATCTAGCATTGGATGTATCCAATTTTAACTCCTCAAAAATGTTTGAAGATCCAATCCAGAAAATGTTTTTGTTCTTAGAATTTCGAGTTCATTTCCTCTTAATTATCTATACAATCACGCTCTCGGTTCAGAAAGTTATTCATTGTGAATGAGTGGCGATTGTAATGATGGATTTGTGTGTGTGTGATATACTGCTTCAATTAAGTACAGCATGTGTGATATATTTTCTCTCGCATATTTCAGTAGCTCAGCAACTCGGAAGAAGGCACAGTGGTGGCAGTTCATACACTCTCTCATACACTGTTACGAGAAAATAATCGTAATGAAAGGCTCTGCATCTTTGTGTCTTAGCTCTGTTCGAAATCTCAGTATTTGACGAATCTAAATCCCTAAAAAGTAGTACATGTACTTTTCAATCATTAAGTCATGTCTGAAACCACGGCATGTACGCAATTTTGTCTCTGGATACACTTTAGAATCTACTTGACATCTACAATAACTATCTAGTAAAATCTATTGGTCAGTTAGGCTTGATATTTCACGGCATCTCTGTTGGAAATCGTTATAGAATGAGCAGGATAATTCTTACTAAATATTCTAGTGTATCAGCATGTGTAGAATTATTCTCACTAGATATTCCACAAAAGCTGTAGAACATTCAGTCCCTATGATTACTTCCCAACAAACCTACATGTCTGGTTCCAATCAACAGGCGTCTCTGGTAATTTATTGAGAGCTGTTGTCATCTGTAGGGATTCACAGCCAAATCCCCACTTAGTTCACTCCCCACAGCCAGTTTAAAATTAAAGTTTGATAAATTTAATGAATAACTTCAATAGCAACTTGGCCGTCCACATCTCTTCCTCCCCTCTTGCTGTTCAGGACCTGACAACTGTTTACATCTATTACTATGATCGTTCAGTTTTAACAGAATAGGTCGTAAGAAGAAATTTTATTTATAGACCCATTAAAACATTCTCCTCCACAAACAGATCTCAATAGTAGCACATTACATCACATTGTACTTTATATATAAGAAAAGATACTTTTAATGCACTATGGCATAAAGTCAGGCTGAGTCTGCCAGTAATAATGTTAAGTCAAAGTACAGGAATTTAGCGGAAACAAAAAAAAACAATTTAATGAAAAAAAAAAAAGAAATGGAAATTTGAGGAAACTTTGAAAGAGAGAATGCGGCTGTACAACAAAATAAAATAAAACAAAACAGGGCCGCTAATACTGTAATAAACGTTAAAATTACGTAACTGTGCTCATTTTGTACTATGACAATTAATAAACTGTTTCCTTTTTTCCACAGATATCCACAGGGTGTATTTCTAGCATTCTGTGATACTTGTGGGTAATAATTTATCAGACAATCATGGGACGGATATCGTGTAAAGTTGCATGAATATGGTATTAAAAAGTCAGCCGATCATTCTCAAACAAATTCTGATCCTATGATGCAGAAATCTAACTTTTATGGAAAAATTACTTTCCTAACGTCTCAAAAATGTGCTCTATCAGTGTCTTTAGAGCTCTGATAATATATAGGAATAAGAAATTACCACTGAGTCGGTATATATATATATATTGCATTGTCTTCTTCATTCATATTCCTTGTCGTTGTAAATTATGGACTTTTAATCCGTAGTGCCTCCCGCCTTGAGATTCTCGAGCGTTGGCAGGATTATGTCACTTGTCACTGCAGACAGAAGCTCTTAAATCCCGCTCTCACCTCACAGGTGTTGTAATCTCCCATTCTGTTTTACTAAGTGCCGGCAATTACCTGAGTGTTGACAGGTCAAGGGGCCAGATTTAGGGCACTTTGTCTGCCAGCCTGTTGTCTGCCTGTGATAAGAACATGCCTTTAAGCCACTGCCGTGCCCTTGCCTTGCACAAGGGAAACAACTGCATTGTGTGGATTAGCGCCCCTTGTGGTTGTTGTTACAGAGCATTTTAGACAATCGTGACAGCCTCCACCAAGAGGTTGAAAGACGTATATTACGGTATATAGAACGTAATTTTGGACAGGCTGCACACCATGAATCATCGCCATAAGGTGCCCTACAATAATTGTTTGATGAATATGGTTCCTCACAAGTCTTAGCTACTATGGAAAGAAGCTTTCATCTTTGCTATGCTGCATTACAATTTTACTATCCCCAGCTAAGATGTACTCCCAGATCCACAACGATCCGCGGCAAGCGCAGCTTAAAAAAAACAAGTCAACCACGAGGGATTTCTGTATTGATTATGAGGACAAGCAACATTCGTATTATCTATCCCACACTATCAGCCCTCTGTTCAGTGGCAAGATCCACCCTACAAATACTCCGGAGTCCGACAATCTACGCTCTCTTTTCCTATTAACACGAATGCTATAGCCTTAGCGTCTAGTTCCAATACTGAAGCCCTTCCATATACCACATGTCCTTTGTAATATGATTAATATAGGCGCCCTGAATACCTCATTCTCTTATTCTTAGTGACACTTATCGTTTAAAATTGGAGCCGGCTATCTACGCCTTCTTTGCTTAGTAGCATGAATCTTCACTGGAGCCAAATTTTGACCATTTCCAATTTAGTCCGAGAAGACGTGGGAGCCGGAACGGGAGACTGACAGATTCGTTTAGGTTACTATGGGCAACAGTTTGAAGTCAAACACGACTGTTTGCATATCATCTCCTGCCAGATGCCACTCCCAGTAAAGTGAGTCTTAACGGAGAGACCAAAGTACTTACAAGAAAATCAAACTTTGCTGACAGGGTCGCAAACAAATGATTGAGAAATCGAATTTATTTGATTCCAAGAGAAAAGAAAGTGTTTTTGTTTGAAAATTATTAAGGGAGTATGCAGAGCAGAGAAGACAAATAGCCGATGAAACGCAGATGCAAATATCGTGAAAATTAAGTAGTAGAAGAAATAACAATATAAGAAGACGAAGAGGAAAAAAGAAGAGGAAAGATATGAGGAAAAGGAAAAAGAAGAAGGGAACGAATAAAATGAGAAAAAGAACAGGACAAAAGACACAGAAGAATGAAAAAAAAAAAGAGGAAAAAGAGGAATAAGAAGACAAAAAAGGGGAAAAAAAACAAGGATTAGACCAAGAATGAAGAGGGGATGAGAGGCAACAGTTAGAAACTGTGAGACAAAGAATGAGAGAGTTGAGTGACAAAAAGTAAAAAGAAAACTCTGATAGGAGGAAGAGGAAAGGGGGGTGGGGGATGAAAAAAAAAAGGCAGAGAAGACAATGAGGACCAGGATATAGCTATAACTGAAGGAATAATAACATAAACCGTTTTGTAGAGTCAAGAGTCAAGAGTCGTTATCTTTATCAAAACATAGAGCTGAGAACGACAATCTACGTGTATTTGTGCACAAATGCAAGGCGTTGAAAGTTCTTCCCCCTGTGGCGTCCTAAAGTTCGGAACTGGGCAATGTTGAAGAAACGGTAGCCAAGGGTTTCAGGTTTTATGACGTGTGAGGTAAAGCTGTTAGTCTAATGAACCCAAAAGCTTCACCGTGCTGGATGTTTGCACTGACTGGTTGGTGTTAGCTGTCTTTTCATTGTTCACATGAGAAACTTTGCAATCTCCACTGCAGATCCACCCAGCAAAGCTGTTTGTTTTGTAGATTTATTTGCTCTGTGCCAGAAGCAGTTAAGGTATAGACAGACTTTGAATACTTTTTCATCTGAGGGGATCACACTACCAGTGAATAATGGAATAATGTTATTTTCTTAATGTTTCCATTAGCAATAATATATATAGCCTTTATTTAAAAAAGACACACACACAAAAAAGAAAAAAAAAACAGATTAATTTGTTTTCTTTTTTCCCTAATCTTTACATATTGTCATTAAAAAAATAATATAATAAAATAGTTAATGGACCAGATTTAAAATGATTCAAAGAGTCATAGTCATTTATAAAAGCATTCATGAAATAGAGAAAGAATAACCTGAGAGAAAAAAAAAAAGGCTGAATTTTTTTGTGAATGAAAGAAAGATAGATATAGAGGAAAAGATGTTTTGTTAAATAATCTGTTTAATCCATGCTGCGTCAGGGCAGGCTCGTGTGTCAGCACCACATTGTTTCAATCATGGGACAAGTACCATTAGAAGATTATCTTCAGTCAACATTAGCGACCTGTAGTAGATGATAGTGTGCCGATGTTGTAAAGGAGATGAGGACGAGGGGGAGGGAGGAATCTGGGGTGATCTTCTTCCCCCTGACATTTCTCTTTCCCTTTTTTATTTGTTACGCATATGTCACTAAACAGCGTTGTACGTAAAATAGCAAAAAGTAAACAATATCACGGACATAATGAAATTTGGTCTTTCTCTCTCTTTTTTTTTCTTTTTATTTGAAATACAACCATTTTTGTCTCATTTTATCTTTCTGTTTATTGAGCATTTCCCCGGTAGCAGAGAAAACAGACATTTTTTTAAAAGGGATGTCATAGGAAATAACTGATCTCAAATTAAGCTATCATAAAAATTGAAAAGAAAGACTTTAGGTATTTCTCCCTTCCCTCTAACCAACGAGATAGCCACCCGCAAGAGATTGAAAACTCATAGCAGACCGTGCCCTCACCAGTCCCTTCGCCTTTCGCGATCTCATTTAACTGAGACAAAATATTTTTTTTACAAGTATCCTTACCTTGTTCTCGGATACCCAGGAGTTGAGGGCGTCCACCCATCTGACCTTGTTTCTCCTGCTTCTCTCCTCCTGGTCGCCAGGCTTGCCCAGACTTGGCAGGGAGAGTTGTTGCCCCTTGTCACTGTGCCTGCCCCAGGCCACGCCCTGACCTCCCTGACCCGGACATAGCAGGTCTTCATTTAGCTGGGTGTACCACGTGAACGTGGTGTTGGGCCGGGCGGGTAGCGGGGTCAGGATGGGAGAGCCTCCCTGGGGAATAGAGAGTTAGGTCTAGATATATGCACATATCATTTTTAGTAACAAAACGAGCATATTTTTCCAAATCTTAGTTGAGGAGATTTTTTCCAATAATCTGAGAAGCCCTTTATCCCAATGATGTGGTTCAGGTCTATGATGCTGTTTTGTCATAATTTGAACAAATTTCAGGAAAACTTTAATGACAATATTTGAACAGGAACAATCCTACAAGGTCTGTATTGCGATGTTTCACTCTAATGGGAAGAAACTGTCATGGCCGCTGTAACAGAAGTGTCTAGATCTAGAGCTATACGTTTTTTTAATCTTTATCTTGAATATTTCACACTTTTCTGTCTTCTCTTTTAAAACCAAAGACCCTAGCCAGCTGTTTGTACGAGCGTACATCACAATATCCACATTGCTACCGACAGTTCTGTGTTTCATGGGAGATATGTAGCAGTTATTTTGGGGTCCAAAATCTTAACTAATTTCCCAAATTTATCATTGATACAGTATCAAAGAGTTAACCAGGTTTATTTGGAAGTTAGCTGTGCAGAACAGTGTTAAAGTATCCAGATGCCAGTTTTGATCCTGAAAATGAGCTTTGCGATAAACATGAAGAAGTTCGGTTATCATATTATATTATTACGTGATGACTATGACTTGATTCTGTAAGAGATATTCTGTAACTCTGAGGTAGTGATCACATGGGCCAAGTTAAGATTTCACTGATGTCGAGTAACCAATAGTTTTTAAATAGTGAGAAATCTTGAAGAAACTGTTCTCTTATCGGAATGAAGTACAAAATGCAAACCAAAATTAAAATCAGGCAAAGATTCACGAGGCTATATAACAACATGTCCAATTTAAAACAATAATAATGCTAGAAAAAAAAAGCTAACATTATGTATTTTTATGTAACTTACACATATTATGTTACATGCCTTCAGATTTCGTTGCTGTTGTTTACTTGCATAAAGAATGCATAAACAAATGTGGATACTTAAAACTATCTTAGATTGTAAAGCGCCTAGAGCCTGTACCTACGGGGATAAGCGCTATATAAATACACTCTATTATTATTATTATTATTATATAATCTTCGGAGAAAGAAAGCTCATCACTCCATTAAAGAGTCATTGATTGTTTTTTAACTTATATATATATATATGTACTTTATCATCAAAATCTTTATATATATATATATAGATTTTGATGATAAAGTACATCGCAATGTTTAACATTACTGTTTGTCCTAAAAGGCTCAGAAGAATTGATGGCCATAAGACGAATTTCTCCGCCATAGCACATTGTTTATTTGATGTAGCGACAAACTTTTGGACCAGTCCTTTCAAGGCAGGCCACTGTCATGTAAGCATACAATGGAATTTCCTCTCCTTATCTACCCCGCATGTTGTAACCCATTAAAGTCTTCTCTATGCTCTAAAATGAGCTTAATGGCAATCCGAGGAACTGACACAACAACGCCATACTCTCGCTCTGAGCTCGTACGTGGCAATTTAGATCATGCTCGCTTTACGAGAATTTCACACATTACACGATTGCCTTTTATAGTCTTACATTTCCATTCTAGCTCAGATCCACAGGGACTTTGTACTGCCATTAGAGAGATTCATGATCATGTTATAATTGATTTAATTTTGTCTTTTATGTTTTGAGTCTCATTTCCTCAAAAGTAGCCTTCTTTCTCCCATCACTATATTGATTATAAAAAAAAATGACATTATAATCCAGGATCGAGAACATTTCATTTAATTATTTAGATCGTGTCCTCTGTAGTCTACAGCAAAAGTGCAACGTTGAGTAAAATAAAATCTATCAAAATATGACATGATAC
Source organism: Peronia peronii (assembly GCA_039654565.1). Taxonomy (NCBI): domain Eukaryota; kingdom Metazoa; phylum Mollusca; class Gastropoda; order Systellommatophora; family Onchidiidae; genus Peronia; species Peronia peronii. The sequence continues at coordinate 10,521 of JBCEWB010948428.1, forward strand.
CATGAATAGTTAGATCTGTTGGTTAACGTGTATGAATAGTCGCATAGACAAGAGTAACAAAAGTCAGGAATAAACTTAAGTCTTGAGGACTATGAGGTAAAGCCATATTAGATTTGCACAGAAACATGACTATCACACACTTACGATACAACACTATGGTTTACATTAAAAAAGCTATAAATGATAATTTACAATCTTTGATATATGCATGTGAGAGAATTGAAACAAAACACTACAGCATGTCATGCAGTTAGTGAACAAATCAGGCAAATTTGTGCGTACGAAAGAATGCAGCAGCAGGAGATTGGACCTATAGGAAGACAACAGGTGCGTGAGTCAGTGCTTTATTTAGAAATCAATTTTGAGTCACTCAAATGACACTTCTCATCCACTCATTCCCTGATTGACTGACTGACTGAATGACTCATTTATTCACTCACTAACTCAACACGTACTCAGTAACTTGATGATTCATCCATTGGCTGACTGACTGACTGACTGAGTCACTCACTCACTTATCCAATCACTCACTCACTCACCTACTCACTCACTCACTTACTCACTCACTCATTTACTCACTTATTCACTCATTCACTCACTCACTCACTTACTCATTCACTTACTCACTCACTCACTTACTCACTCACTCACTTACTCACTTACTCACCGAATTACTCACTCATTCACTCACTCTCTCACTTATCCAATTGCTCATCCACTCACTCACCCACTTACTCGCCTACTTACTTACTCACTCATTCATTCACTCTCTCTTGAACTAATAACGCTCACCTGAGTGAGAGAAGGATGAACAAAGCCTTGAAGCAACACGAGGCATATGAAGCATTGAATGAAAGAAGGAATGAAAGAAGGAATGAAAGAACTACCTGAATGGAGGAATGCACTACCTGTTGAAAGGTATTCGCATGATCATTAGCGTGGTCCCAGTAGTAAGTCCTCAGCACGTCGTAGAAAGAGGCGGGGCCGCTGTACAAACTGGCAGTCTCGCAGCCAGCGCTTGCCTGGGCACCTCCTGTCACCTGACTCACCCATCGCGCATGCGCTGCAGAGGCGACACGTGATTGGTTAACTACTCTCTCAAACTCCTCCCAGTCTGAATCGTAAGTGACTTCGCACACTGTGATTGGCATCTGCTCCATAATCACCTCCTACGACAGTTGTCACTCACGTTGATGGATGATTGACTGACATTTTAGTAAGCACCTCATAGCACACGAAGGACAGTATACATGTAGTAATTTTCAGTCAATGAAACGAAAGAAAGTCTTTATTTAGTCCAAAAAGAAAAATTGAGAAATCCCTTTCCGTTTGTTTCAAGTATAAATCCAAATGTTCACTCACGAATTAGAGAAATCCTGATTTTTCATGCTGTCACTGTCACAGATGTTAAAGACCACGAGTATTGGATTCTCCGCCATCACCATTAATCTTTCAACCCCTATTTAAATCCTCCACAAATGATCTTCATGCTCTGCTAGCCTGTGCTTTCTTTTCAATTTCACATCCAGTCACTTGCTCCTTCTTTATCCCAACTCACATCAATACAACAATCTGCCAACCTGGAAAAAAATATCGGTGCCTGATTGAGAGTAAACATTTGATATACAAGAATGTACAATGTGGTACTGATATTGGATGAGAAGCCACAGTGAACATCGCCAGTCGATGCAGAAAAAGATAACAAAAAAAAAAGTTTCACTAACCAATCACAATGGCATATTTCATTGTCAGCGCTTTTGAGACAGGAACAGTAAAATCCAGACTTTAGTACAGAGATATTGGCTGGACACCGTTAATCAACCGATTCCAAAAACCAGAATTTCGGGGGTTAGGATCGTCGAAAGCGAAACGACTGTAACTCATATTGTACTCATAAAATTACTGTTATTTGAAACTTATAGGCCACAATGTTGCAGTATCCTTGTAAAGAAAAACTCTTTTAGTTCCCTATTTTGGTTCTGAAGGTAAAGGAGGCGGGGGGAGGAGTGAAAACAGGAAGATGAAAAAAAAAATATCCTGCCGAGAGAATATGGCGGAAATGTTCCAAATCCATATCGATTGCTTGGATATTGTGGGCTGTGGGAACAATCAGTCTGATGCCAGTCAGCCTCCTCTTACATAAGTCTGGGAGACACCCTTGTGTTTCGCGATGAAGTTACAAAGATGTTTCTTCCTGATCTTCATTATTTGGATATCCCCAGACAACTACAAACAAAAGCTAAACAGTCAACAAAACTGACGTATCCCACCTCCACCCCTCTCTCTTTTATCCCTTTATTGCTCCAATTACGTAAGAAGATATGGCTCGATATAGCTGAGTGTTGCTATCATCCAAAATCTTATGACCAAATCTTAAGTATGTTAAGTTCAAGGAGCTCTCTCCTCTCAGGTTATCTATCATTTTCAATGCATTACTGTGGGTAACTCTGGATAACTCAATGAGGACTCTGAGTCTATTTTATATCTACTGGTTGAAGAGGGTTAGCAACACAACTGCTCCATTCTCGAGCGTAACATCTCTTAGCTAGGCTTATAAACATAAAGTGACTATTAAAATGCAAACTGATGGCGAAAGATCAGAATCTGTGTTAAGTTTACTTAATTGCAATAAAAATAGGCCCATATTATAAGGATCAATTGGCTAGCTCTCTGCGCTATAAAGATCAAACAAAAGTGACGAGCAACAACTGAAATACACGTTTTTATCCAAACACGATAAGCCTTATCAGGTTGAGGTTTCAAAAGTCGTGACCCCAATACAACTGAGCGCGAAGCTATTTTTTCCTAATAAAAATGTACAGCATCTTTGAACATAGATCAGTCCCCACCAGACTAATTTTGTCTGATAACAATTTAGGGTAAATCAACTCCAGACCGCCTGCAAGTGAGGCCAAGCGATCTACCTACTGGACCGTATCGCCGGCTAAGAAAACATACAGGCCCAAGATTAAGACCGCAAACACTAGTAGTGTACGCAACTGGTCACTGCTGTTTGATGAGATTCGTAAGAAAATTTGGAGACTTACCATGAGCACGGCTTGTATCGATCGATTGACCAACCCCAAGTATTGCTGTTTGGTAATAGGCTCCATATTATAATACTAGGTCGCCATCCGGGCATTAAAATTTCTCCCACTCCAAAGCTCTATGTGATATAAATTTGAAATGGACTGGGGGTGGCATAGTAAAAACTATTGATATTTGGAGTCGTAGAGTGATGTAATCATGAATAAGGAGGCCTATGCTACTCATAGTTTTAGGTGTCCATAAATCCGACGGTAAATATAATAATATCATACAGTTATGAATTTAAGAAACATTAGTGCAAAAACGATGGTAAATTAAGTATACTGAACATGCGCCATAAGACAGCAGTTTAAATGTGATGTGAAAAGACTTGAAACTGAAATCCCCATCACTGTGCAGCTATAGAAGTTTATTATTCTCACATAAGTAGTTTAGTAGAATTTTGTGTTGTGAATCTTTCATTTTTTTTAAAAAATGGAAGACAGAGGCACAGAACTGACTACCTAAAGGATTAATAGTCTAAGTATCCAACAGAGGAACAGCAATTTTCCTCACGAAGTTATTGGAGCGAAAAAAGAAAAAGAAAGAAACATCTATATATTTATTATGGTATCTCCTTGTTGCGACCACTAAACCCTCACTTGATTGGATAACAACATTACTGTCAAATTTACTGATCGTGATAAATTCATTATCAATAAATGACACAATTTTGTTTCTGACTCAGCTGATCCGCCAAGTGACGTAAAGAATATTTGTATATATATATATTTTTTAAACCGCTCGTTTTATTTCCACCCTTGACCCCATTAGATCTGACACGATAACGAAGCTGTCAGTGAAGGCTATCACAACGCGGACCTGGCGTGAGAGGGGAATTTCATAGCGTGTACTCATTTATTCGTCCTAACAGCCTGCATTCACCGCCTAATCAATTCAGCCAACAATTCCCTCAGATCGATTATTGATTTATTATTAGGCAGGATGATTAATGGCTGATTGACCGAAAAATTACGCCATCTCTTCCCCCTTAGTCGATAGTGAAAGTGGCTCTCCATCCCTAATGGTTATGAGACAGGTAGATTTATCATAACGGAATTTTTATCTTGTTCCACACAAATCTGTGTAAAAAATCTGTCTGATGCCAGCTTATTGACTCGATAATTTTCTGTCGTGAAAAAACAAACAAAAAAAAAAACGCATCCAAAACAACAACAACAACAACAACAACAACAAACACACTTTTGTGGAAGTATAGTTATATTCTCTTCATTAGAATATTATTTTTTAGGTGAAAGTTTGCTTTTACCCTTTGAACCTTGAACCTCTGAGCCGACCGTGACCTTCCTGAGTGATTTAAGCCTATATACAATATACTACTTTTGAAGTAAGTGTAGTTTACTGTTGTAATTCTTCGATAAATACAAGGCTTAAATGTGTCATAATGCCATGTGGTCTTGCTCACTGTTGTTAGCTGTTATATAAATTTTAGTTGCCACTATGTATCTGTGGGCAGGGTTCATGGGGTTAAGATTTTCCCAAACATGAAAAAGTTTATGGACTTGTACAAATTTATCCGGCGTAAAGAAATTCAACTTCAGATAATATTCTTTAATCTCGTATAAAAAAAAGATTATTTATTTATTTTATTTTTTGTTTGTATTTATTTTTCTCCCTCCTTCTCTTCCTCTCTATTTCTCTCTCTCTTTATATATATATATATATATATATATATATATATATATATATATGACTTATTGCCAAATAAGGACTGTTGAAATCTATCATGACAATTTCCACTGGATG